>CALNVZ010000749.1:67120-78308 GCA_940671915.1 Paracentrotus lividus
GGAAATCGTCAAGCCACAAGTAAATGTCATTTGATTGGATTTTGCCAAGTTCAAAAGAGACTGTACTCAAACTTGACTAAATGTATGCAGAAACTGTTGATCCCTTCAGGAATTCTTTTCATCTGGACATCATGAATATCTTTATTCACCAAGTAAAGCAAGACAAATCATAAACAGATGTGACATCTTCTTAAAAATGCCGTAATACTTGTACTTTTGAAGTTTTGATAAACGACTAATTAGACTGTGTGATCACTAATGAAAAAAAAAATGCCCCCAGAAATGAAAAATGTTATTATGTATGTACCCCTACTTTTCATCCACCCTAAAGGCCCTTTTCTTAGCTAATAAATGCCATTTATATACCAAAAGGGGCACTTAAATGAAAAAGTCCCTTAATGTACTTCATATGTCTCTAAAACCCAGAATTTTCGGCTCGCGCTTCGCGCTCGCGATGAGAATAGGGTTTATAATACAGCAATAAAACTCACATTTAAAGATCATAATTTTCAACTCGCGCTTCGCGCTCGCGGATACTTTACGATAGGGTCTCTAATGCGCAATTAACTCCAATTTTAAGCTCATAATTGATCAACTCACGCTTCGCGATCGCGGATATTTAATAGGGTAGGTTTATATTATAAGCACAATTAACTCAAATTTTGAGCTCAAAATTTTCGGCTCGCGGGTTCGACTAAAATAGTTATAAATAATGCATAACCAAATTTTGAGCTTGAAAATTCCAAGCTCGCGCTTCGCGTCTCGCATTCTTTTGTTTTTCATAATGAATAAAAGCCATTAAAAGCAAATTTTCTGCCGCACATCCTTACTTATCTATAAACTTTTTCCTTTAAGCCTCTTATTCTCAAGTGCCATTTTTTCAAAAAGCCCCTTTTCAATCCTGACCCCACTTTCATACGTTTCGCCGCCTCTGTATACACGCCATTCTGGAGGATTTTATGGTTACACTTCACATTTTAATGCAGATTGAAGGCTTTAAAGCGCTGCAATTGATTTCAAAATTTGAAATTGTCTTTTGCTTCCGCTGGAGCGGGGGTATGCCCCCTCCCAGACCCTTCCCCCTTCGTCGCTAGCCGCTCCCTCGCCTGAGTTACCGCTTTTCTCCATTCTTACCTATGTTTGCGCATAGTATTGGAAAGGGGGGGGGGGGGGGGGGGGAGGGGGGGGATGATATATCATTTTTTTTCGATTTAGCTCATTTTGTCAACATTAATTATACAGTCTTGGTATTCTACTTTAAAATATCGCAAGTTAATTTTGCTTGCGTTTACTTTACGATTACGATATCAGTGATTTTCATACTAAAATTTAGTAATATACTTATGCTCGTGGTGGAAAAATCCCCACGTGCTTATCAATGCCCAAGCTAGCAGACACTCCACTTTCTGTCTTTCGTGTTCTCCCCGTCCTAACGGGCTGAGAATTTGGTACAGAGGGGGTGGCAAATTCACTCGTGTTTGGCTGTAGGCTTATATTTTTGTTTACTGTTTTATGAGTAAATGACTTCCATTTTGATGGAAATCTTCAGTATTTTGTTTTTACTGTTTAGAGCAATATAATTTATTCACCTTGCTCTAATTGCTCTTGTTTTTGAAAGTAGTGTTTCCTTTAATCCCACGGAGAAACTTACTGGAGGGATCACCCCATTCGTCAAGGGTTAGCTTATCAATCAGGAGTAGAGATCGTGGTTCTTGGGAGTTCAATGGGAAAGATTACCGCATTGTTCGGGCGTCTGACTGGGGGATTTAAAATGGGGATATTACCCCATTGCAAAAGCTTTGTGTTTGGTTGTTATTGATTAGTTTAATCCATTAATGTTTTTTTTTTTTTATTTGATTTCGATTATTTGTAGTATAACAAACATTCACATAAGCTTGACGGGATGACCCATGAAAGCCTAGAGCTTAATTTACAACGGGGTCCCACATAATAGAATAAAGTTAATACAGGTTACAAAATCTATAATTATAATATATACATGGAACGTTATTTACAGGCAACTTAAACCAGTTAATTAACATAAAAACTAGTTCAAAACATAAACACATTAAATAATTAAAGTAAAACATTGAGAAAATAATATTTCAAGGCATATCATACTGTCGTTACAACGTTCCGCTTGCTTCAAATGTTTTAGTCTCAATTGAAGAAACCCTTAACACTCTTTGAAAATGTGCGTAGTTTTCTATTTGCTTTATATGATTAGGAAGAGAATTCCAGTATTTGATGCATTGTAAATAAAAGCAATTGCCAATACTACAACTCGAGCCTGGCAAGTAAGTTATAATGACTATTCTGTATCAATAATTATCGTAAAGGTTTGAGACAAGGTAAAGTTGGGCACATATAATGATTTTGCTCTCGAGTGGTAAATTTTGTGTGCATGGTGCAGTTATTTAATTGTTTGATCTTTGATTTACTTGCTTTACTTTCGAGAATATCACGTGGATTTCAATACTAAAATGCTGTGCGCCTAGTTTGGATAGGGTCGTATGTAGGTTACATAATCCCTTTTAAAGCCAACTCCTTATTAATTATGAAATTATCAGGTGTTGCCACACAATCGCCGAGAGCCTGTTGGGACAGGTCCTTAAGAACCTTGCACGAAAGGCTTGGCGTCGATGAATAATATAGTATTTTTTTTTTAAATATTAGCTAAATTTAAGTGCAAAAGACGTTGTCATTTGTAATATAGGGGAGATTGGGGCTAGTTCGGCCCCCTTTTTTTTTTTTTTTTTTTTACAGAGTTGTCTTACAGTCCCACATTGCAGTCACAAAGTGCCCAATGTCCTTCATTTGTCTCAGAAAACAAAAATATATGTGTCTAGGAATTTTTATCAAGATTGAACATGGAAGTAAGTAACAATCTTAAATTACTCGAATGTGCCCCAAAATAGCATTCCATAGCGCATCCATCGGACGATTTATGGTCATGTTCCAACGAATGAATTTACATGATGCGAGTGCATACATCATGTACATGTAATATTCTAAAAGTAGGTCTGAACAGAGTTTGGGGAACATTATCGCAGTCATTGATTCGTGTGTTTTTAGTAAATATTTTGGGGAAAGGATTTTGACTATTAGATATTTGAAAAAGCGGTAGATTCTATTGAATGGAGAGAAAAAAGCAGTAGGGGGTAAAAATGCTTAAAAAGCGGTAGACTACCGCCAAAAGCGGTAGTGTTGGCAACTATGTCATTCAATGTTACAACATCCCTTTAAATGTACCGTTACAGAATTATGTATAACAATTATGAACCAATCAAACGGTCCGAAAATGTACACTAGTACAAAATCATTATTAAAAAGGTTAGGATATTGTACAGAGTAAACGCTTTAAGAATACTTCATTTTTGGCTTTGTGTATATTTCTAGAACAATGCAGCGTGTTCCTAAAAAGGTGACCGAAGTTCAAAGGTCAGTCATTCCAAAAGTATAAAGTTTATTCTTCTGATTTGTTTACTAAAGTATTAGGTAACTCATCAGCTTTATTTTGAGACATTGCTGACGTCCAAAGTGACATGGGTCACAGGTCCTTTAAAGATGATAGGTACAAAACCCGTTTTTTCCAAGTTTTTGGTTTATGGGGTACGAAACAAAATTTTTGTTACTTTTTGGTTTCATCGTTTGGGGTGTTTTGTCACTCAAAGTTTCAATGAAATTCAATTTTATTTTCTAAAGGACCGCTGGTAATGAGATGGGTTTACCATTATGGGTCTCTGGAGTCGTGGTGACGTTGTGGTGACGTCTGTTGAGACTCCAGGGCGTCGCGGATAAATCGAACAAAAGTCTGAAAAAATTTGTCAAACCCTTTTGATTTCTTTTAAAACCTTACAAGTTCCGACAAAGTTTCAGCGAAGTCGTGGATACTTTCGTGAATACTTAGGGGACGTCAACCCACAGAGACTTCACAGAGACTTGCTTGCGTCTGAAAGAAGTCTACTAAAAAGACTGAACTTGTTAGACATTTATTTGGTTTTCTCGCGACTTCCTGGAGACTCAGGAGACGTCGCTACGCGTCGCGGTGACCTCTCCGAGACTCCAGAGAATCATAACTATTAAACGAATCTCATTACCAGTCAGAAATCCACTTTAGCATAGAAGATGACATTTCATAGACCCTTGCTGAAAGAGACCCAATGACACCAACTACTTAAGAAAGGTGTGTTTCATACCGGAAAAACCACAAACTTGGAAAAACGGGTTTTGTACTTATCACCTTCAAAAGACCCTAACTCTGTGACCCTTGACAGTTTGGACGCCAACAATGCCTCAAATCAAAGCTGATGAGTTACTTAGTATTTTAGTGAACAAATCACAAGAATAAACCAGTATTTCTTTAATGACTGACCTTTGAACTTCGGTAACCCTTTTTTAGGAATACACTGTATATCTACATTAAAAACAAATTATGTTTAAGAGCTACAAATATATAACTTTTCATTGTTACCACGCGACTTTAAAAAAACTGATAGATATTTGAAAGCGACCGACAGATATGGCTTATAATTTTTGAGTAATAATTATATTAATAATGATGATACAATAATTATAAAGCGCTTGAACTTCAACTTGCGCATGGTGGCAAAAGTTGGTTCATAAATTGTCGTCATAACGATTGCCTTCTGGGTGACATGCGCTTTAGCCGTTTATGTCACTTTTTTCATGTTATCTTCCTTGTCCATCTTTCTCTTTCCGCTTCCCCTATGTCTTTTTTCCCCTTCCACTACCCTCCCGCCGAAATTGTGATTTTTCAGCTTTGGATTTATTGGCTCTTTTGAAACATGTGTTATAAAAAAACATGACGCTATTTTGGATTAAAAAATGATGATATTCTATTAGTACCATTGACAGATTGTCGGATCGCGACATTAACTTTTTTTTTTATGATCAATGCTTGCGATTATTGGCGGTGATCCCGCGGCTACGTGTCCCCCCCCCCCCTTCGATTTTCCTTTCCACAAGAAATCCGTAGCTTGACTCTTTAAGTTTCTTTTTAGTGATCAGCTATAGTTGTGAAGCTAGTGAAGAGGAAAACTATATATCAAATACAATGCTAAATGTAATATTATAAGTCCAAATTTTCGGCTCGTGTTAAGCGCTCACCAACGAAAAACGATACATTTGTATTAGTGAAATGCTATTTTCTAAGGTCGCCTAATTCATTATGTTCTATTTGTTCCGTCGCTTCACCTTTTGTTATTATTTTCTGCATAATGTGCGAAATAGATCATTCTATTTCGAATCTTTAATAGGAAGATTATTCCGCTTGATTGTAGTATTGTAGTATGAATCACCCTTTCGGTGATTCCGTCCCCCCAGGCCCGGTCGTGACATCATTGCTGCCTTCGCTTAATTGCTTGATGATGAACAAGGTGAGATCGAGGAGAGCAAAGTTGATCCTTTTTGCAATTTCTAGAAGGAAAGTTTTATTTGGGGCTACGTCTATAGCTAGTGGTTTAAGCACCTACGACCAGCGGCGGCCGGCTGAGCCTAGGTGGTAGGCCGAGGGAGGGCGGCCCAATTAAAATTTCCGAGTTCTGACATACCCGCGAGGCCGCGGCTGGCTGTTCTAATCAAAATGAAGTAAGTGGCTCCGCCAGGCCGCAGCGGGCATGCCAGCCTTGGTCGGCCTACGCGTCTTGCCGCGGCGGGCAGGGTATCGATATTTTTGATCCCTCGCCGTACATGTTGGCAAAATCTCTCTTTACTTCGTCATAATTCATAGATTACGATTATTCGAATTAGCGAATAAACGCATTTGCGAGAGGATGCAGGTCAAAATAGCTAGCCATATTATGGCCAAATTCAATGCACACGGCCTTCCCGTAGGCGGGAAAATTGCGCCCCCAGCATCAAGGCTGTGATTGGTCAGTCACTGCATGGTAAGCGTCGTAATTCAGCGGCCCTAGAGATGGCTAAGCAACAGCTCCGTGGGTACCGCCCTTACGCGGTTAAGAGCCAATGAAACGCGGAGAACGATTTCAGCGTCGTACGCTTACGCGCCACGTATGCGCTTGATTTAGAAGCTTGCATTCATTCTCAACTTAGTACTGGGGGATACAAGACGCTTATTTGTTAACCGTTCTTAACACCATTTTCTTATCTGGACACATTATTTTAGTAACAAGAATTACTAAAAGTTAGGCGTAGTTTGTTTTCCGCTAGCACTACAAGGAGTTTTTACCTAGCAAATTCTGATGTTGGATTCATTTTGGAAATGGATCACCGATTTTAAGTTGGAAACCAGAAAGTAAGCCTAGATCTTCTCTACGCCTACGTTAAGTCTACGGCTGAAACGGACGTTAACACTGCCGAGGAAATCTTAGTAACTAAGCGTTACAGATCTAGAAGGAGGAAGACAAATGTAGATACAATGGACCAGGAACCTTGGCTGGTAGCCGAATCATCTATGATCTAGAGCAATGCTAGCTGGGCACTGCTGCACTGCAGGTCGTACCACCGCCTGAGCTGTTTTGAGTGGAGATAGATCTAGAGCCATGTCGGAGCAGCAACAAACAGCAGACTCTACTCCGAAACAAGCCAGATAGGCCAGCAATATGATCATTGTTCATGCCAGAATTGCGGCAGGTGAGGTCTCACAATTCAATAGCCTTACATTGTCGATCAAACTGTTACTGCTATACCTAACGTTAGATCTAGACCTAGAATCTAAGTTAGGGTCCAGGCCTCAATCCATCAATTTAAGTTGGTAATGCCTGGGATGAGAGGAATTTAAGAATTTCTTCTCAAGCTCAGCTCATTCGATCCAGGCATCTTACATTGTGGGGTTTGCTTTGTTTACGATAAAACTAGAAATCATGAAATTGATAATCTAGAATATGAATTGATATTTTAGACTTTTAGTTCTAAGAATGAAACGAATCGAAAGATGATGTTCAAAGGATGATAATTGTTACAATAGAGTGGAAATTTAGCACATAAACGAACCTCCACAAGGCACAGGTAGGAATTTGTTGAACTTTATCGCCATGGCAAAATGACTGGACTATAGACTAGGCCTAGGCCTACTCCATTGTCATGCAAGGGTGTTGTCTTTAATATAAGGCAGGCAAATCCGACCCCCCCCCCACCATTATTGAATGAATTTTAGATCTATACTTATTTAGAATTGCAGGAAGTTATTCCTTTGCACAAAAATATGTGTTTTGTTCTAGAGTTTGTGTAGATTCTATACTGATCCTATGTTAAGGGGTTTGAGGTTTATTCCATCCTATGAAATCAAATCTCCGTAGAAGTCTAATTGTAAATACCGTGTCCTTCACTTTAAATTTTAGACAGCTGAATTTAATTACCCTGCAGTGTTTCCACACTTCCCGGAATTCGAAATTTTCGTATTTTCAAGGAAATTTTCAGGAAGTAATATAATTTTAGGAAATTTCGGGAAATCTGAAACTCAAGATGTTCTCTATATCTGAGAGTAACAAAACGATATATATTGCATTATTTGCCTCATTTTAGAGCTCAAAGTTTTTCGGCTCGCACTTCGCGCTCGCGTAGGCCTAGTCCAGGTATAGACTAAGTAATTTCCCTCCGGGATCTACACCCGTTGTAGTAGGCCGGCCGCATTCATGCAAAGTTGATTTTTATATAGATCTAGTTTTTAAAATATCATCATCAATTCTGAAAATATGACATGCGATAAATCAAGATATTTTCCGATCCCTCTGGCTTTGATCCTTATAAACTGTAAAATCTAACAACATTGTAAATCTTTATTCAGATATTAGTGAAATGAAGTAGACTAGGCCCTAATTAAAAATAAAAAATAAAAATAAATAAATAAATAAAAATAGAAGGAAATTACGCGAATAGTCATTATGTGGCAACAATTTAGTCTTGTTAGTTAGAGTCTATTCCATAGTGTAGTCTAAAGAGAAAGGTGGGGGAGAGAAGAAGAAAATCATTGTGAGCATTCATGTTAATTTCAGGATATTTAAGAATAGTATTACAGTAAAAAGGTGTACAATAAAGTATTGCTCTTCAATTGCCATAATCGAGACTCTACTATAATTAACGTAATGTTGTATGTATGTTAGTAAAAGGCTCCGTCAGTTCTTGTTTTAATTCCTCCAAATCGACACAGGAGAATAATATAAACAGTGACCGGGATTTAATCTATATTCGGTTGAAAATGGAACAGCTTAGGCTGAGAACCAGACGTAAAACATGATTTGTGTCGTTTTTTGACTTTTAAAAACGGATGAAATCTGTAGACTAAACACATAAAGGTAAACATACGCGTAATCCCTTTATGACGTAACAATGCGTGCAATAAAGGCACATCCTGGTACGCGGAACCCCTTAATGATGTAACAATGAATTTTGAATCAGTGTGCGCCTAAAATTCTAGAAAAACAGGTTTCATACAAACAGTGGTCGGTTTTTAATCTTTACTCCGTTTAAAATGGTTAAGATTTTGCTTAAAACAGGACTTTAAACATAAATAAATAGATAAATGGTTTATTCGAATCAAAACACATAAACAATAAGTGTACATATCTCCAAGCTTCTTAGTTCGAAAACTAAATTGGGCATTGGATTAAAAAAAGTATTTTCTCCAGGTAAAATTCCATATAAATGATATTTTAACTCATATGACAATGGTGTCGATCCACCGTGCCACGACATTCACCATGTTGCATGAAACAATATGCTGATGAACAGCATGGCACAAGGTATCATTATTAATGTATACAATATGAAGCAACTTTTAACAGTGGGATAAATAACAGGAATAGAAGAGAAGAGAAAGAAAATGGAAAACAAGGAGGAATATTATAATAAACTGATAAACTCAAAATAAATTTGTACATGGTAATAAACATGATAGAACAATCAGTTCAACTCTGTAAACATGAATCACAAGGGGCGCAGCGCACTTGGAAAGAGGGTCGGGGACAGAGCCGAAAGTTTGGGGGCTGAATAGATATGCTTGGTTATATTCGCTGCTTTTGTGCTCCCCCCCCTCCCCCCTCCTCTTCACAAGTTTACTGAAAAGTGAGGACGGGTTTAAATAATGAAATAAAAAAAAAAAATTAATAATGATAATTAATAATAAATAATATTTTTTTCGTAGTCATAATGTTGCCAATATATATACCTGAAAACAGTTTGATGATGTTTGGGTCTCGAAATCTTGCGTTGCCCGATACATGTGTACATGCATTTCTGTGTACGTTTTCGTGACTCAAAGCTGAATTGGGTTAATCCTTTATCATGTGGGCGATTCCAAAGCCTCACAGCACAAAGTAATATTTTAGAATGCTCCTTTTACATTACAGTGTCCTATGACCAGATCAATAGGTTAACCCTAACCTATTGTAGGGCATTTGGTAAATTCGTTGGTTACAGCTATTAGACAAATACAATTATAATAACGAGAACAGCTTATGAGAGTTTTACAGGAATACCTAAAATACCATGAAACTTGATACATTTTTGGAACATGTTACTTCTCGGAGCTCTCCGTCTTTTTTCACTACAGAGACCTGGATAGCGCATCCTGATTGTGTGGGAAGGCTGGATTCAGGGAGCAGCATGCACTACGAACCCGTCTCTTCCCTGGGAGCAAAATGGCTGACACATGTGTTAGACCAAACGGGATTACAGTTTCAACCAGATGGGATGCAACGCGATGGATAGCTCCTGCACCAAATGTCATAATATTACTTGGAGAGAGTAGATTCCTCTGAATGGCGATAAGCGATTGAGATATACCCATTCAAGATTAGCGCAGGAATATGTATTACAACCGCATAGCTAGTTTGATAAGCTTGAAAATAATTTGAGGATTCCAGGAAATGCCATATTGACAACACACAAGGGAACGGAACAATGCGGAGATAACGCTGCTGCTTTGCCAACGAGCTGTTACAGTAAAACGTATAGATTTCCCCGTGAAAGGACAACCTAAACTGATATTGATGAATCTCCGGTAAATGGCAGTCGGTCAGTCGAGGAGACTCTCAGAACGCGACGCTGCTTCTGCGAAAGTTCTGCAAAGACGAGGGCCACATTTCAGTCTTAGTATATCTTATATAGATGATTGACGTTGGAAAATGATCTTGTAATAATCATGCCTTTACAAGCAGCCTGAGTGCAGATAGAATAGAACCAAGAATGGCAAAAAAAAAAAAAAAAAAAAAAAAAAAAAATGGCTTTTGGGTTTTTTGGAGTTTCTTTATGATATCGGTCATAATTTGAACAAAAGGGGGAGGGACTGTATACTTAGGTCAAGTAAGCATTGGGTAGGGGAACCCAAGTTCTGAGTCTCCTGTCTTGGAACTCCGGTTGGATGTCTTCCTCCCGGCAAGTCACATGACCAGGTTCCCCTCCCAGAATTTACGTTCAGGTCTTAAAGCTTCTCCCCCTCCTATATTTAGGACACATTCTATTGAACACATGATTAATGGAAAAATGTATGTTTAAATGTTCAAAGATGGAAATTGAAACAAACTTGAATTGAATGATAAACATGATAAATTTATAGGGGAATCCGCATTCCAGGAAACACCTGTCCTGGAATTCCGGTCGGATATCTTCCTTCCGGGAGGTCACGTGACCCGCATTCCCCCTTTTCATTGGGCCTCCTTTAAGGAGGCCACTTTTGCTTGATTTTGACTTGATAAATATTGTTGACAAACTGATTAACAAGTACATGTTGTAAATGATGTTTTGATCTGGGAATATCCCCCAGTAGCAATAAAAGTTGAGAAACGGCAACCATGTCTGAACTGTATTCATTCTCGCAAATATTATTATATGGAATTATATTTTTATTCATCACAAAGAGGCAATGATATAATTTCGATCGACTTTTTATTCTTGTCATTTATTTTGAAATGAATATATATGATTATGTGTTTCAAAGAGCAGAATAAATAGTAAATAAATAATAAATAAATAAATATAAACCCTCTTCAAATCGAAACTTGTGTTGACCTCTTTTCATATTGATTTAGTAGTAAGGTCCTAGGTTTCTGAAAGAATTTTACCATTTTAATGTGTTATAGGATTTCGGGCCCCCGAGGATTACTGTCTAGGCCCTTATACCAGCGAGGACCACTAGTGAGAAGTCACTATCGGAAAAAATAGTGCGAAGTCACTATTTCAAACGCTGACCTTTTTAATATTATGACGT
>CALNVZ010000753.1:6876-19320 GCA_940671915.1 Paracentrotus lividus
ACCGACTTCACCAGGCCACCCTCCCGAATACTTGTAAAATTACCCTAATTTAAAGTGCGAGTGATGACGTCAAAAATGTTACTGGGAAATGCTAACAGCAGTCCAGCGGCCTAGGCTATGATTAGCGTTTCCGCCTTTAGAAAACACGTTGTATTGCTATGTCAGGACAATAATGACGACCCTGTGAGCTAGATTCTATTGCTTATGAACAATGAAAGGCAAGTCACTAATATGGCCTGGCTCCAACGAAGACTGCTGTGTGCTTCCATTAATCATTTTTTAGAAACGTTCATCACAATCATTAGAGGCAACTTTATAAATTAGGTGGTAATATTTACAATATTCGCAGGTATGTGGTGGCCTGTAGTTGAGAGTTCGGTCATCTTTTTAAAATTAAATCTTCTTAGATGGAAACAATAAAAACGGCCATTAATTTGGAATATGTTGTATTATATAAGCATAATTAAGCTTTCGTTATTTGGCCTATTTCATTTTGTCGGTCGGTCTGGATATAAGTACAAGCATGCATGATACACATAGAAAAACTCGATAGGTTCACTGTTCAAAAACCAACATGCCAACCAAGCACCCCATCACCTACTTCCTTTTTGGCTCCTTATCGATCATTTTAGATTAATTGAGACATATTTTTTAATTATCATAGGCCTATTCCTGGGTCTGTAGCAACATTTAGATCATCAGTGTATGCTTGGGCTTCTTTCTTCAAAGCTTATAGTTATTCCGCCATTCATTCCGAGCTTGGAGCAATTAGCTACGTTTATATCTAAACGTAACGTACGCATTTTGGCCGGTGGATTTACCAGGCCGGACGTTTCGCCTCCCGCATCACGGGATTTTAATGAAGCGACGCCGATTCGTCTTAATGCACCGGCTTCTGCCTGGTCAGGCTGCGCATATTGTCTTCACCGGCGTCCGTTGAGAACAGGCAGCATCGTTTAGTCTTCCCGGCGCCCACCGTTCGATTTCAAGCGGCTAAAACTTTAGCTTTGCTTTTGGCGTTTGTTTTATAATCAAGGAGCGTCTATGGCCGTATTCTTGTTACGGGTTTAGAGTTGTACGGCAATTGACAATAGAATCGAACATAGCACGTCGGAAAACTCAGACGGAACAACTCCAAACGTTGTTACACTCCGTTACAGCTGGGACGTTTTCTAGTGCCTGAAATGCACTAGATAAAACCGGAAATCCATTGAAATTGACGCAACAATGATTGTTTGTAGCCCGCTTTATCTTTGGATGCGATGCTGTGCATTGTGCTTTCATGACTTTTCAATTATCACGTCCCATTATTAACAATTCGTGGCCTGGGTGGGAACTTAACCAGGGGGTGGAAAGGGAGTTTATTTTTTTGATTAATCCACTAATGCTCCACGTATTTTTTCTTCACAAATGTAAGTGCCCATTATTTGGCAAAGCATGAACGTTGATTTGCATTCCGATTTCACGCTACATGCATGCGCAAAAGCTACGTTAGGGCTGGCGCATCATTCTTTTCTTATTACTATTTTTTTTTTTTTTTTTTGTCTTTCTTTTTTTTTTTTTCTTATTTGGGAGCGGGCAAAAGTGTAATTGATTGGGGAAGGGTAAAATATAATTTTCCACTAATTTAAATATCCGAACTCTTGTACAGAGCCATACACATAAACAATAAAACGTCAATGTTATTACAATATCCATCGGCTCGATCCCTAATCTATCAAATAATTATAAATAATATGGACCCCTTGAAGAATGGTGGAATTTGTTTCCATTCTTTTGTGTTGTATTTTGTTACATTTGTATGTATGTATGCTCGCTATATTTGAAATGGAGCGGGAATTCTTTTATTGTGATGATAAAAACCGCTTAACGGGATATTATCAAAAGCACGAACGTTCTATGGGATGATAAATAACCAATATACACGCTTACTGTAACAATGACAACGAACTCAATCAGGGCCGAACCAAGTGCCTTCAATGATACCAATCGTTTAGTATTTTTGAATTCAATTTGCATAAAATAATATTTGTTGCTATTGGAACTGACAACCGTTTCACTCTCCTCTTCTTTTCTGAGTGCAGCTAAAGAGAGTTTAGTTCGCTATTCGCTCACAAAAACGAAACAAAAATCCAGTTGAAATCACACATCACATGACAAAGCATTGCGTTGCTAAGGGCGGAGCTAAACGGAAAGGGGAAATGAGCGTGCACGTTCGCTTGTATGTCCGGAAAAAAAAAATTATGACCGAAAAAAACACTCGCCGAAAAACTGCTTTTTTACCACTTTCCCGTTACCATTTTCACTCATGTTTTTAACTGAGCAAAGATGAAGCATGGTAGAACCAGAAAATCAACAAAAAAAAATTCCTCAAAATTTTGACTTTTTTATTAGTTTGTCGATTTACTCGGATCTTTGATCTGCGACTTCTCTCTCATTTCGACAAGACGTATCACATATGCAAAAAAGGAAATCGGGTGGGCGTATTTTATGTCAAGTGCCATTAATAATTCAGTAGTCTTGAAAGAAAACATTAGTTTACATTCTCAGTTGAAAATGATAATGGTGTTGTATCCATCTGTAGAAATTATGCGACGTATCGTGGTAATCGAACGTCGCGGAGTGTCTCTGAGACCTCCGAACCACTCGGAGACATCTCGAATCATTGGTTTTATGTATCATCAGAGAACGTCTCCACACAGAAAAAACCACAACATTCAAAGACATGTTCTATTCACCATAGAAAGGTGGATCATCACTTTGTCCCCGGACTCGGATACTCCAGGACTCTCCGATAATAGTATTTTTTTTTTTCTGTCGCGAGGATTCGCGCGATCCGGGAGACGGGGGGGGGGGTGAACGATTTCCCTCCTCCTCGATTTTTTATGGGGGGAATCGTCCCCTTCGCATTTTTAAAGGTAATGAAACAATTCTTATGTAGTGATCTACCTGTTGAAGTACAAAGGAGGTAACAAGTATGTCAAACTAAGATGCAAATGTTATTATACAAGGCCAAATTCGCTCGCGCTTTCGCGCTCAGCATCACATTAGTTCGCATAATGTCGAAAGATGCCAATTTTGAGTGTATTATTTTTCACTTTTGGTTTCTGTCCCCGCCTCCCGTCGTAGACATAAATCGCCGCGCTTGCGTGAAAATCTCGAGAACGTCTCAACCACGTTCTGCGCGCAAAAAAACATCCAAAATCATTCAAACCATCTCAAATTACGTCCTCCAATACTAGTTCCCAAAGCCTTATTTTCCAGTGTAATGACAATGACTTGCCACCATTATTTATTTTTGGTTTAGCGTCAGATTGTCCTCTAACATATTCAGGCTCAAACAACACTCATCGTATCGGAAAATCATTTTGATATTAACATGCAATTAATCTACATCGTTGTGGACAGTTTAAATGCACCTAATCTAAACAAAGTTTTAACAACCTTTAACTTCAAGTAACGAAAAATAGATAATTAGCTTTCCTCTCGACACAAAACTCGCAAAGCCGTATCAGAAGCTAAACCACCTAATACCCCCTAGTTTAGAAATTCTTAGAAATGTGTTGTACATAATTTGATACCCGATGACGTCAATCTCGAATCCTACTTTCGTACGATAGGACGCACGCTTCACTGACGCTTCATAAAAAAGCGTGCAAATCAGCGTTGCATTCTCGTCTTATTACCCTTACTATTTTCGTGCGACAGCACAATTCTAAACCCCGGAACAGAATACGGGCCTATTAGACTTTCCCGGCGTCGATTGATAGTCTATGATTCTTCTCCGGTCCCTGTGTAGGAATCAAACGGCGCCTAGCGTGTTCTTTTTAAGCGGCGCCGATTCTTAGCTGGCGCCATTCGAATTCGTGCTCGCAGTTTTCTCTGACCCTAATATCGACCGGTTCTCTCTCTCTATCTTCATTCTCCCCCTCTCCCCTTCCCCTTTTTCCTAACGATATATACAGCGGCGCCTAGCTTTGGCACCATTCAAAAATTGGGGGGGGGGGGTATCCGCCCTGGATTAGAAATTGCTAAACATTTGAAGACCGATTAGATTATGTTTTAAAAAGAAACGAACGTTAACTTTTGAAACTTTTTTGCCTGTGATTTCATTCTTCAGATGCATTCCCCATCCGAACCTTCAGACTTCTTGGAGGTAGTCAAAATGAAGGTCTGCTTGCCTTCTCTTCTCACTCAAATACGAGTACGTACATGTTTGTCCACCAAAACCGATGGAACAGGAACTCGTCTGCACTCGTCTGCCGATACCTCGGATTCGAAGGTAAAATTCTCTTTAAATGGCATCGTATTGTGAAAAAGGAATAAAGAAGAAAACTATTGACAAGAATTTACACGTGATCTTGCTTGCTCAATTTACAAAACATGCCAAATTTACATTTAACTTAGATATGCAAAATAGTTTTGTAAGTTTTTCATTTTGGAATTCAAGGCCTAGTATACCAATTTCTTGATTAAACATGATGATTGAGTTAACCTGTAGAAATGTACAGAAATCATCTTAAATCTGGTTCTATGGCAACCTCCCCCTAGATAACGAGTTATGTCATAGTGGTGTGTGAGAGGAGCACGGTGGAAAAAGGGGCGGGGCTTTTCTCGAAAGGTTTGGTTGAGAGCAGGGAGTCTTAAATTAACGCTTTTTAAGCCATTTAAGAAATCTTTTCTCGAAAGGGTGTGTCAAGTAGTTTTCTGTAGGCCTATCAGTGTTTTTTTTTCCATGTAAAGCATTATTATTATTGATTAGTACATCGTACCTGATATTAATTCATAGTGGATTATCATTTGCATACGGGGTAGGAGAATCTTTTGTTTTAATTTTTTTTTTTCATTATATATTTTTTCAAGGCGTCCTTGCGACAGTAAGCGGTATGCTGTATAATTCCTCGACGGTTAACACATCTACTGAAGCAGTCGCAGTGATTTGCCCAGTAGATGCAACTAACATCACTGACTGCTGGCATAATGAGACTGCAGGGGGCACTATAGAAGAAAGCATAGCGATTGTTTGTTGTCCGGGTATGTTCACTTAGGGTGCAATCTCACTTCGCGGAAACAAAATTGAGACAGATTTGCCCGTATGGCATTGCACTACATCTGTCTCCTCTGCTGTCTCCGCGACGATTTTTTTTGGCCACAGGAGACAGACCTAGTACAATGGCATGCTGGCTAATCCGCCCTTTGTACCACGTAACCTTTTGTTAGTGGGACAAAAGATTTCGTTGCGGAAAAAGAGGAGACAATGCCATGTTGGCAAAACTGTCTCAATTTTGTTTCCGCGAAGTGAGATACCACCCTTACTTGTTTGACTTTCTGATGGGGCTGGTCCCACACCCTCCCACATGCAATATTTTGTACTAACTTATATCTTGTAATAAATTCGCGTGAATATTTTGACAGCTTTATGTTCTTGGTTATCAACAAAATGATATAATTGTTGTTTTGATGCCCTGCTAATAAAGTACGTTAATCGGACACTTATTGGGCATATAGCGTGGGCTTAGCGGTTGGTGGCAATTATATAACTGCATAAGTGGCGGATCCAGGATTTCATGAGTGGGCGGGGGTATAGGTGTTGAATTTTATATGAACAGCAAGAAGGGCATCAAGTCTCGGCCATAGGGGTAAGATTCCGTTGGTCAATGGTCAATGGTCAATGGGGTCGATTGTCCATTTCCCCAATTTTTTATTTATTTATTTTATTTTATTTTATCTTTTTTTTTTTTTTTTTTTTTTTTTTTTTGGGGGGGGGGGCTTGGGGCACTATCTGGCCTGCTTATCCCCGGACCGCGCATGTGCAGTGTATTTATTTCTAAAATGTCAGATTGTACATAATGCGTAACATCGTACATTACATACATTTAGATATAACAAGGGGGTCAACAAATAGCAAAATTTATTAGAAGTTGACCCCATTCAATATTTACTAAGGTCAATTAATAAATTGTATCATAAGTAAAATATTGATGTACGGAGGTCTATACAGTCTAGTTGCCAATGAATCTAACCCTAAACCTATCCATTAAATATGAAAATTGGAACCCTTAAAGCCCTTACGTCGTCGGTAAATTATTAAATTATTAATCCTTCATCATGGTGTACATAGTTCGAAACCCGGCCGAGTCATACCAAAGACTTACAAAAATGGTACCTAAAGTTGCCTTTTAACAAGGAGCTTGGGGGTAATAATAACATCATGCAGGGCCCGCTGGGAGAACAGTAGAAACTGTTGTCAGAACTGAAGTGGGTACCCTGGGTAAAAAAAAAACGATATTATTATTATTATTATTATTATTATAGTTTTCTTTAAATTTTTCATTGGCTCTGACAAACATACAGCCAAGATGTCCGAATCTGAAGGTTATCCGCTTGGTCTGGAAAGTGGGCGTGTCCCAGACTCAGCAATCACTGCCTCTAGTTGCCTCACAGAAACATTACATTGTACCCAGCATGCCCGCCTCAATGGTGATTCAGGATGGCTTCCGAATCAAATGATTGAACATGTCTCCTGGCTTCAAGTCCAGTTTGAATCGATCTTTATCCTCACTGCTGTCGCTACGCAAGGTGATAATCACGGGGAGGATAAGACGACGTCATTCATGATCTCATCGAGTATGAACAGCACAGAGTGGACTGACTATCTGAACGTCTACGATGGATCAGTTGAGGTACTCATCTCCTTGCTCTCTATGCCATTTTTTGCATTTTTAAAAAAATAAACTTTTTAGGGCGTGATACGATACCTCGGTATGCAAGATCGCAGGAAACGTTACTGATATGTGTGAGTTACGATTGCTTATTTGGTTAGAATTGGGGAACTATGTATATATTATATAGTAAATATAATTATTGTTGAGTGGAAGGGTTGAAGTAAAACGGGCAATCGGTGTAATAATAATATTGAGTGGTTCTACTTATGGGAGATACCACATTATTATATTCTTTCCCTCACAAGACCTTTGCCCTCGTCTTCGACTCGTGTCAATATGAGACTAGTTTGGGATTTATATGTTGTATCTCCCTCAAGGCCAGTAAATATCACTGATATACTTGTCCTGGTTGTGTCTTTACCAGGTCTTTACAGGGAATTACTATTCGAATACTGCTGTTACCCATTCTTTTGCGAAACCAATAGTGGCTCGCTATATTCGTCTTTATCCACGAACCGCGTCATTTCACATCCCGGCTATCAGAATGGAGCTCTACGGTTATGGATCAATCAATGATGGTATAGGTATGCTTTCTATTTGATTGTACATCATAATAGAGTACCGAAGTGTGATGTCATAATGGTGGTATTGTAATTGTTGCTAGTTCTAAACAATGTTGTGTTGAAAAATAGCAACATGATCCCCCAAAAAAAACCTGTTTCTGTATGAGCTCTAGTCTAGCCCGTTGCTGGACCGCATTTAGGCTAAACATCATGCATGCACGGGCTTTAGTTTGTGTAGAACCAGAAACTGGGACGACGGGCGATTGTGAATTCAACACCTTGGTACTCTATGGTCCATTTGATGATTTCGTTCTCCGTCCACGAAAGGAATGTCACACGATTTGTACTCGTGTCTTTGTATGCATGAAGTGTAATATCAGATAACTTTCAGCAATATTCAGTCAAATTCCTTAGCCGTGGTATCACTTTAAAGTGGTCAACATCTAGACTGACAATGGGGACTTTTCATGCAAAAGTGACTAAATGCAATAAAATATATTTAAAAAATCATCTAAAATAAAAGACATCTGCAGGATTTTTTAAATGTCATTTCTGTTACTTATATTGATGACTCTTAAACATAATAGGAGAATTTTCTGAATGGAAACATACATTTGGGTAAAATAAGAAAACATTGATTTATTAAGAATGCGCAAAAGTGGATTTATTCCCTTTTGCATGAAAAGCGTTTTGGATTTAGTCCTTTTTGCATGGAAGCGTAAATTTCATACCCATTTTTAATAAACTTCACGAAACTTTTAGGAGTTGGACTATAGTCAGTTTGATGCATATGGTGTATGTCTCTTTAAACAAGTAAAAAAAAATGCCAATGGATAAAAAAAATGGATTTAGTCCCTTTTGCATGTAAGCCCGGGTTCGATTCCCGGCGGAGACATTTTTTCGATCTTACCAAAAAAATATCCAAAAAGGGAGGATGGCTCTGGGGAATTTTGATTTGAGCTACGTCATTATTCTCTTCTCCCATTTCTTTCAAATTTTAAATAAAAAAGAGATGCCCATTGGCTGTTGTACGTGTATTCTCTTACACTTATATATATATATTATATATAATATATATAGGGGAGAGCGGGGTTATATGGAACATTTTTCCAAAAAATGGCGTAAAACAAAAGCGGATTTATTTCAAGAATCAATAAACAATCAGCTTGAGTTATATCTGTATGCTACAAATGTACCCATAAAATTCTTAACTTAGTGATGGTTCCGGAAAAAAATCCATGTTCACAAGACCGTGTCAAGTGTTCCAACTAACCCCAGACACGGGGTTAGTTGGAACAAGGATATGGGGTAAGTTGAAACATTGTGCATTTTATCATATAAAATATATTTAAAAATACCTACAACATAATTGCATGGTTCAGCTAACTTGCTTTATTGATTCCAATCAAAATATTAAAGATTGGTGTTCAATTTTTTTTTTTAACTTCATGTTTTATTACACTTGATAGCATCCACTCGCATACATATTCTGAAGTCCTGTGAAGTAGCATTCTGCATATATTTGTTTTAAACCAAACATAAATTGTCTAATGTGCTGCTAATAAAAATGTATAAGAATATTTCGAACACTTCATTAAATTATATGATTTTTATTTTTTTATTCAGCTGAAACCTATTTACTAGTACATGTTCCAACTAACCCGTTCAAAATGTTCAACTAACCCCATGAGGCCCATTTGACATTTGTAAATTACAGCACAAAAGGACAACAACATGCCATATATTTAACCTTGTTTTGTCGTTTGATAATCTGTTTGTTATAATCAAAACTGGCCACTTAATTGTGATCTTCTCTGAGATAATAAAACATTTGTAAAAATGACAAAATTTACTCAGAAGGTGAAAAAAACAACATTACTTTCTAACTTCACGAGGCTTGAAGCATGTGTGCTGGTCTAAAATGTGGTGGATGGCAGTTGCTAATACGAACAACCTGAGGGTAGATTTGCATAATATATTTATAGACGTTCAAGAAAATTACAATGTTTCACTAAACCCGTGTTCCAACTAACCCCACTCTCTCCCTATATATATAATATATTATGTTGGTGTCCGATTTTTTTGTATGATTTACTATTATTTATTATGGTTTTTGTTCTTGTTTGTTATGATTTTCTCTTTCAGAAATCCTGATGAAGGCAAATAAGCCGAAAGCTTGATTAAAGATTCAAAGTCCAGCAACGTCGAAGCTTGTCCTAGACTTTTTTATTCATAACACATATATCATCTGGACAAAACGTCGTCATGTCAAAAAGTTGAGTCTCATCGCACTTATATTATATATATATATAATATATTATATATATTATATATATATATATGTGTTTATGAAAAAAAAAAAAGTCTAGGACAAGCTTGGACGTTGCTGGACTTTTGAATCTTTAGATCAAGCTTTCGGTTATTTGCCTTCATCAGGATTTCTGAAGAGAAAATCATAACAAACGAGAACAAAAACCAGAATAAATAAAAGTAAAATCATACAAACAAAATCAGGCACCAACATCTTATCTTATATAATGTTACAAAAGTGAAGAAAGATTACACGCCCTCTATATTTCAATACTTCAGAACAACATAATAAACACAAACACGTAACAACTCTCCACGGCCTAATAAGGTAAACAAATACTTGTACATATTATTTATTTTCTTCACTTTTTTGTATACATTATATAAGATAAGATGTTGGTGCCTGATTTTGTTTGTATGATTTACTTTTATTTATTCTGGTTTTTGTTCTCGTTTTGTTATGATTCTCTTCAGAAATCCTGATGAAGGCAAATAAGCCGAAAGCTTGATTAAAGATTCAAAGTCCAGCAGCGTCCAAGCTTGTCCTAGACTTTTTTTTTTTTTTTCATAACACACATATATAATCTGGACAAACGTGTCATGTCTCAAAAATTGAGTTTTCATCGCACTATATATATATATATATAAAGGCGTACTTTTCTGTTTTCTGCTCACAGCAGAAAACAGAAAGGTACGCCTATCATGCTCTGCTTGATGGCATAGAGCACTTTTTGGATCAAATCCTCAACTGATTTCACAAACTTGGATATATATAAAACAAAATATAGTCGAGTAATGCATTTACGCCAATTTCTTTATTTAATTCTTCTCTAATTTCGATGGACTCCTTTTCTTCAGAAGTGATATTACATTTGTAAATATCGTTCCTAAAAAAAACGTAACCGAAGCTCAAAGGTTAGTCATTTCAAAAGTATAACACTGTAAAAAAAAAAAGAAAACAAAACAAAAAACACAGCAAAGTATGATGTCAGCAGAGTCGCCATACAAAAATGAATGTAATTTGAAAAAACAGTTTTGTTGTGATTTCTGCCTTAAGAATTGATGAAAGAGAAGAAAAATATCATTAGAGTTTTATAGCATACGTATTTGGTTAAAACGGAACAAATGTGTTACTCCTGATGTATATTTTGTATTTCTCACGTAATTATTTGCAGGAGAAATTTACAAGAAAACTGTTTTTTGAATTACATTTTTTACGGCGACTCTGCTGACAGCAGATTTGCTGTAAAATACAAATATTTTTTTTTACAGTGTACGGTTTATTATTGTGATCTGCTTACTAAAATACTAGTTCCTCATTAGCTTTAGTTGAGACTTGCTTACGTCCATATTGCCAGGGTCACAGAATTAGGGCCTTTGAATGTGATAGGACAAAACCCCATTTTTTTCCAATTTTTTCGTTTTTAGGGTACGAAACCAACATTTTATAGGTTTTGGTTTCATTGTTTGGGGTTTTTTTACACACAAAGTTACAATGAAATGCAATCTCATTTTCCAGGACCTATCTCACTGGCAATGAGATGGGTTTGCCATTATGAGTCTCTTGAGTCGTGGAGACGTCGTGGTGACGTCTCCTGAGACTTCAGGGCTTCGTGGGTAAATCGAATAAAAGTCTTTAAAAAAAAGCGTCAAACCTGTTTGATTTCTTTTATTCGCTAGCAAGTTCCCACAGCGTCTCTGCGACGTCCGTAAATACTTAGGGACGGTCGCGGTAACCCCGCAGAGACTTATTTCGCGTCTGAAAGAAGTCTCACTAATAGATTGAACCGTATCAGGACAATTACCCCCCGGACAATTACCCCCGCGACAACTACCCCCGGACAATTACCCCCGAGGACAATTACCCCCCGGACAATTACCCCCCTGACCCTGAGGACAATTACCTCCCGAGGACAATTACCCCCGGACAATTACCCCCCGAGGACAATTACCCCGAACAATTACCCCCGATGACAATTACCCCCCGGACAAATTACCCCCGCGGACAATACCCCGGGACAATTACCCCCCGGACAACACCCGAACAATACCCCGGACAATTACCCCGGACAATTACATGACTACATCCCCGGAGGACATTACCCGGACGTAACCCCCCCCCCCCCTTTCCACCGGCAATTGATGTTGGATCAAGCGGCGCCCATTTGAGTCTCGCCTGGTGTCGCAAGTTTTTCGAATTATTTTCTACTTGATCTTATCTTAATGGCTTTCTCTCCCTTTCTCTTTTATTTATCTTTCTCCTTTTCTCTATCTCTGCCTCTCTCTCTCTCTCACAACACTTTCTTATTTTCCTTTTTTTCCTTTTTCTTCCTTTCCTTTAATAATAATTTTAATATAATATCAATATTAAGCATTTATAATGCGCCGACTAATCTAGTAAACTATTCAGAAGTGGCGCAGTAATATATACCCGGCTTAGCCATAGCTGCCCTTATAAAGGGGCGCTTTAGCCATTCGAGGAATTTCTTTCCTACCGTTACCCATTTACCTTACTTGGGTCAAGTCTGGCAAATTGCAGATTAATATCTTGCCAAAGGACATTAGTGGATGGATGTGATCGTCAGTCCGCCGACTTATCCATTAGACCACACCACCTCCACCCCTCCTTCCCCTTTTTTGTTTTGTTTAGCGGCGCCTTTCTGCGCCATGAAAAAATGGGAGGGGGCTCTTGCACCCCAGCCCCCTGTTTGGATATACATTATATGCATCAGAAAATATGTAAACTGGTCCTCATTCCAACGTTAGATTCTGCAAAATACGTGGTCCGAAACATGGTTTCTATTGGCGGTCATCTGGGCCATAACGAATAACTTATGTATGATATTTAATTTTACGATTAACCTTATTTTTGCATAAATTGACATTAAGCTTTAGTTAATCTCTCT
>CALNVZ010000753.1:19345-40872 GCA_940671915.1 Paracentrotus lividus
CTTTTCAAGGCGATAGGTACAAACCCGTTTTTTTCCAAAGTTTGTGGTTTTTCGGTATGAAACAAACCTTTCTTAAGTAATTGGTGTCATTGTGATCTCTTTCAGCAAGTTTCAATGAAATGTCATCTTCTATTGCTAAAGTGGATTTCTCACTGGTAATGAAGATGCGCTTTTAATTATAAGTCTCTGGAGTCTCGAGGAGGGTCACTGCGACGGATCCTGAGTCTCCAGGAAGTCGCAAGAAAACCAAACAAATGTCAAACATGTTCAATATTTAGTAGACTTCTTTCAGACGCAAGCAAGTCTCTGTGACGTCTCGGTGGGTTGCCGCGACGTCCCTAAATATGCACGAAGTATCCACGACTTCTCAGAACTTGTCGGAACTGCTAGCTGATTAAAAGAAATCGAACAGGAATTGACATTTTTTAGACTTTTGTTCGATTTACCCATGAGGCCCTGAAGTCTCAGGAGACGTCACCACGACGTCACCACGACTCAGAGGCCATAATAGTGAACCCATCTCATTGCCATGTGGGTCCTGGAGAAATGAGATTGAATTCATTGAAAACCTTGTGTGAAAAAATACCCCAAAACGATGAAACCAAAAACTAACAAAAATTTTGTTTCGTACCCCAAAAACCAAAAACTTGGAAAAAACGGGTTTTGTACCTATTACCTTCAAAGGACCATAACTCTGTGACCCATTACAAGTTAGACGTCAGCAATGTCTTAAATTAAAGCTGATGAGTTACTTATTATTCTAGTAACAAATCACAAGAATAAACCATATACTTTTGGAATGACTGACCTTTGAACTTCGGTCCTCTTTTTTTAGGAACACACTGTATATATATAAAGGCGTACCTTTCTGTTTTCTGCTACCACAGCAGAAAACAGAAAGGTACGCCTATCATGCTCTGCCTTGATGGCATAGAGCACTTTTTGGATCAAATCCTCAACTGATTTCACACACTTGGATATATATAAAACAAAATATAGTCGAGTAAATGCATTTACGCCAATTTCTTTATTAATTTCTTCTCTAATTTTCGATGGACCTCCTTCTTCTTCAGAAGTGATATATACATTTGTAAATATCGTTCCTAAAAAAAACGTAACCGAAGCTCAAAGGTCAGTCATTTCAAAAGTATACACTGTAAAAAAAAAAAAGAAACAAAAAACACAGCAAAGTGATGTCAGCAGAGTCGCCATACAAAAATGAATGTAATTTGAAAAAAACAGTTTTGTTGTGAATTTCTGCCTTAAGAATTGATGAAAGAAAAGGAAAAATATCATTAGAGTTTTATAGCATACGTATTTGGTTAAAACGGAACAAATGTGTTACTCCTGATGTATATTTTGTATTTCTCACGTAATTATTTGCAGGAGAAATTTACAAGAAAACTGTCTTTTGAATTACATTTTTTATGGCGACTCTGCTGACAGCAGATTTGCTGTAAAAATACAAATATTTTTTTTTACAGTGTACGGTTTATTATTGTGATCTGCTTACTAAAATACTAAGTTCCTCATTAGCTTTAGTTGAGACATTGCTTACGTCCATATTGCCAAGGGTCACAGAATTAGGGCCCTTTGAATGTGATAGGAACAAAACCTCATTTTTCCAATTTTTTCGTTTGTAGGGTACGAAACCAACATTTTATAAGTTTTTGGTTTCATTGTTTTGGGGTTTTTGTACACACAAAGTTACAATGAAATGCAATCTCATTTTCCAGGACCTATCTCACTGGCAATGAGATGGGTTTGCCATTATGAGTCTCTTGAGTCGTGGAGACGTCGTGGTGACGTCTCCTGAGACTTCAGGGCTTCGTGGGTAAATCGAATAAAAGTCTTTAAAGAAAGCGTCAAACCTGTTTGATTTCTTTATTCGCTAGCAAGTTCCCACAGCGTCTCTGCGACGTCGTAAATACTTAGGGGACGTCGCGGTAACCCCGCAGAGACTTATTTTCGCGTCTGAAATGAAGTCTACTAATAGATGCTAACCGTTATCAGGACAATTACCCCCCTGGACAATTACCCCCCGGACAACTTACCCCCCGGGACCATATTACCCCCGAGGACAATTACCCCCCGGACAATTACCCCCGGACAATTACCCCCCTGAGGAACAATTACCTCCGAGGACAGATTACCCCCCGGACAATTACCCCCCTGAGGACAATTACCCCCCGGGACAAATTACCCCCGAGACAATTACCCCCGAGCACAATTAACCCCCGGACAATTACCCCCGAGGACAATTACCCCCAGACAATACCCCCGAACAATCACCCAGAGGACAATTACCCCCGGGAAATTACCCCCGGGACAATTACGCCCCGGACAAGTACCCGACAATTACCCATGGACAATTGCCCCCGGCAGGACATTTACCCCGGACAGTTAACCCCCCCCCCCTCTCCACCGGCAATGATGTTGGAATCAAGCCGGCGTCCCATTGTGAGTCTCGCCTGGTTGTCGCAAGTTTTTCGAATTATTTTTACTTGATCTTATCTTAATGGCTTTCTCTTTCCCTTTCTCTTTTATATGTATCTTTTCTCCTTTTCTCTATCTCTTGCCTCTCTCTCTCTCTCACATACACTTTTTACTTATTTTTTCCTTTTTTTCCTTTTTCTCCTTTCCTTTAATAATAATTTTAATAATAATATCAATATTAAGCATTTATAATGCGCCGACTAATCTAGTAAACTATTCAGAAGTGGCGCAGCTAATATTATACCCGGCGTATAGCCATAGCTGCCCTTATAAAGGGGCGCTTTAGCCCATTCGAGGAATTTCTTCCTACCGGTTACCCATTTACCTTACTTGGGTCAAGTTCTGGCAAATTGCAGATTAATATCTTGCCAAAGGACATTAGTGGAATGGTTGAATGTGTGATCGTCAGTCCGCGCCACTTATCCATTAGACCACACCACCTCCACCCCCTCCTTCCCCTTTTTTGTTTTGTTTAGCGGCGCCTTTCTGCGCCATGAAAAAATGGGGAGGGGGGCGCTTGCCACCCCAGCCCCCTGTTTGGCATATACATTATATGCATCAGAAAATATGTAAACTGGTCCTCATATTCCCAACGTTAGATTCTGCAGAAATAGTGTGTCCGAAACCATGGTTTCTATTGGCGGTCATCTGGGGCCATAACGAATAACTATATGTATGATATTTAATTTTACGATTAACCTTATTTTTTGCATAAATTGACATTAAGCTTTAGTTTATTATTTTCACTTAATTTGTTAATTTATGGAGTTATTAATTATGACCTTTATTGCCGCCCTTAGAAACCGTGGTTCAGACCGAGGGTTTTATCCATTTTTCGTGAAATTAAACAAAAAATGATTAAAAATCATATCAGTTGGAATCAGAGATGAATCAGAGATATTCAACATGTGTGTGATTATTATGTGTATTTGTGTCCTTTCATGAATTTCAAATTGTTGTTCTATGAAAATAAAAAGGTAATATGAGGGCCCGTTTACATATTTTTCTGATGCATATATGAGTATCCAAACGGGGGGGGGGGGGCTTGGGGCTCAAGCCCCCCCCCCATTTTTTTCATGGAGCAGAAGGTGAGAGGGGGGGGAGAGAAAAGCAAGGAAAAAAGAAGAAAGTGAGAGAGAGCAAAAGAGAAAGAGAAATAATAAAGAGAAAGAGAGATTCATTATGGAAAATCAAGTAGAAAATAATTAGGAAAACCTGAGACACCGGGCAAGACCCACAATGGGCGCCGCTTGATTCCAACATCAATGCCTGTGAGGGGGTAATTGTCGTCGGGGGGTAGTTGATCGGGTGTAACTCTCCGGGGGTAATTGTCTCGGGGTGGTAATCTTGTCGGGGGTAAATTGTCCTCGTGGGGTAATTGTCCGGGGGGTAATTGTCCTGGGGGTAATTGTTCCTAGGGGTTATTGTCCGGGGTAATTGTCCGGGGGTAATTGTCCAGGGGGTAATTGTCCTAGAACCGATTGAACATGTTTGACATTTGTTTGGTTTTCTCGCGACTTCCTGGAGACTCGGGAGACGACGCGTCGCGGCGACCTCCGAGACGCCAGAGACCGTATCAGGACATCTCCTCCGGAGGACAACTCCCCCGGGGACAACTCCGGGAGGACAGATCCCCGAAGGACAACTTCCCCTGCGAGGACAACTCCCCGTACATTGACATCTCCCCCGGAGGACAGGTCCCCCCCCCCAAGGACAACTCCCCGTGAGGACATCTCCCCCAATGAAAACTCCCCCGGAGGACGAATCCCACAAGAGGACATATCCCCGAGTACAACTCCCCCGGAGGACAACTCCCCTGGAGGAAAACTCCCCTGGAGGACAACTCCCCCGGAGGACAACTCCCCGGAGGACAACTTTCCCGCAGGACAACTCCCCCGCAGGACAACTACCCCGCAGGACAAGTCCTCTGGGGGACAACTCAACCATTCCGGAGAACATATCCACATGCACTCGTTAATTATTTTTGCTCCATTTCCGATTTTCCATTTCCAATTTTTTTTAAACCGAAATAGCCATTCATGGAAATACAAAATCTTTGGCAATTTTTGTTTTTTCCGGCGAAGGGTGTACAAGTTTCGCAGCTGAAGAGGCGCTCTGCTATTTGAACCGAATTTTATCGTCAAAAGAGAGAGATATATATATATATCAACTTCAATCTTAAATCACCATAGGAAGTAACTATGTAGGTCAATGGTCAGGCCCGTAACTTTGATTTTTGCGGGGGTTCGAAATTAAAAAAAAAATTAACCTTTTGGAGAGATGATTTTTGAGCGCGAAGCGCGAGCCGAAAGTTTTGACTAAAAATGACCCGAAGCGGTATATTTTTACTTTTATGGGTTTTGTTGTTGTTGTTATTCTTTTACAAACCGTGACGATCACCTTTCTTTTAATTAAACAAAAAAAGGATTTTCGAGCGCGAAGCGTCAAGTGGAAAATTTTATATCACACCTCTTCAATCATACAAAAATACATTTGAATAATTTGATACAGGGGAGCTGTCCTCCCGGGGAGATGTCCTGCAGGGGAGTTGTCCTGGGGTAAGTTGTCTTCCGTGGGAGTTGTTCCTGGGGGAGCTGTCCTCCGGGGGACTCGTCCTTGGGGACCTGTCTTCCGGGGAATATGTCCTGCGGGGGAGTTGTCCTCCGGGAGAGCTGTCCTCCGGGGGAGTTGTCCTCCGGGGAAGCTGTCCTCCGGGAGTTGTCCCCGGGGGAGATGTCCTAGAACCAACAGAGACTCATAATCGAGAACGCATCTCATTACCAGTGAACAACCCACTTAAGGAAAGGTGACATTTTATTGAAACTTTTTATAAAAAAAAGGACCCAATGACTATTTTAAAAAGGTTTGTTTCATACCTTACAAACCAAAAACTTTGAAAAAGTGGGTTTTGTATTTTATTACCTTCAAAGGACCCTTACTCTATGACCCATGGCAATTCGGACGTCAGCAATGTCTCAAATTAAAGCTGATGAGTCACGTAGTATTTTAGTAAAAAAAATCACAAGAATAAACCATGTGCTAGTATATTTTAAATGACCGACCTTTGAACTTCGGTTACCTTTTTTTAGGAACACACTCTATATACCAAATATATACCGTGTGTCCCAGAAAGAACTATACACTTTGGATATGGCTACCAAATAAGAAATAATGGAGGGAAACATTTATATGTTGATAAAGCTCATATCCTCAACTATCATTTAAACCAAAATTCCGAAAATGATGCATGCATCAATGAGCAACGCCCACCTTTATGAAGGACACAAAAATAAGTCTGCGCAGGAAATCGCTATTCATTTATCACCTGCATATGGGCGGTCAAAAGGGCCAAATTGAATAATGGCGTGAATCGGTTAACAAAGACAAAATAAATCAAGATATTGTGCAAAAATGTAGTGCTTAACCTTTTTGTTTTCGTAATTATATTATTGATTTTTGTTGTTTTGTAACTTGGTTTATTTTGTCTTTGTTAGATTCATGCCATTATTCATGTTTGTCCTTTTGGTCACACATTATGCAGGTGGTAAATGCATAGCGAATTCCTGCGCAGCCTCGTTTTTGTGTCCTTCACAAAAGTTGACATTGCTCATTGAAGCATGCATCATTTTCGGACATATTGGTGTCAAATAATAGTTGAGGATCTGCGCTTTATCTACATATTATTTTTCCCTCCAAGAACCATGTATTTCTAATGTGGTAGCCATTTCAAAAGTGTATAGTTCTTTCTGGGACAAAATGTATTTGACCGTTTTAACAGATCTGATGCCCTCTGCTGCCATTTATATTATTTCCCTTAAATGGCCCCCAAACCGGCAAACTGTAGTTAACGCAATCTACGTCTTTTACGTTTGTCCGAAAATAAAATAGGGTTCGTTGTTCCAAAGGTTCACTTGTCCGAAGGTTCATTCGTTCGAAATTGAAATAGGGTCTATTCGTCCGAAAAGGAAATAGGGTTCATTCGTCCGATATTGCCGATGGTCCCTAAAGCATTTTCGAATGAATAAACCCTATTTCAATTTTGGGCGAAGTTTTATTTTCGGACGAATGTACCTTCGGAAAAATGAACTTTGAAATATGTAACCCGATTTCTTTTTCGGACAGATGAATCCACTTCATTTTCGGACGAATGAACTTTCCGACTAATGCATCAAATGTTGGGATGAATGAACGTTATTTCATTTTCGGACCAACAAACATCCAAATATAGGAAATTTTACCTGTTCGGACAGAAGAAACTTCGGAACAAAGAGCCTTCGGATAACGCCTTCTCGCTCTACTGTGCATTGTTCAAAGATTCATTTCTCAAAGGCAATCTTGAAGACTTTTGATTGGTATATTTCAAACATGAGATTGTGCATAATAATTATTACCAGGCCCGTAACCAGGGGGGTTCGGGGGGTTCGAACGAACCCCCCCGCTGGCGACCAAAGGTCCGCACCCACCAAAAAAAAAAAAAAAAAATTGATAAATATTTATATTTTTTATGCTTATGCAATATTTTTAGGCCGGAATCGAACGACCTAAACGCCAACCCTATTGCCTAATATATGGTACTCTTTCTGAGGGCCGAAGGCAGAAAATTTTTGAACACCTTAACCCCCCCCCCCCCCCCCCTCCGCTATCGCGCGGCCAACGTGACGTCAAAATTTTCGATGTACCCTTTTTGCTGCGCGCCAGCGTGACATGAAAAAAATTTGATGTACCTTTGGTCCACGTTTTGCAGATTTCGAAACCCTCCCGTAAAAATCCTAGTTACGTGCCTGATTACTTCACAGCGTCTAATGAACCACGACATTGGTTGTAAACCTCCTGTCCGTGGAGAGGCCCTTTGGTTGTAGAAGATGGGAGGATACCAGACTCAGCTATTGACAGCCTCATCGTTTAAGAATTCTCCGACCTGCTTATAATGGAAGGCTCAATCGGCAACAATTCATGCGGATACCATTTGTCATTGGGGCGGTTGAGTGGATTAAGGTAATACGCCCTAAGGGTGGTCCTCTCAGTACTTTGAAACAACTTCAATGAGACGGATTTTAGATTCCTTTTGAAACAATTTTTGAAACTACTTGGAGACGGTTTGAAATTTGTCGCGGAGACGTCTCCGAGACGTTTCATGAGTCGCAGGAAACTGCTTTGAGACGCGTTCTCTGAAACTGCTTTGAGACGGTTCTTTGGAACTGCTTTGAGACAGTTTTTGAAAATTGTCGCGGATAAGTCTCCGGGACGTCTCGCGAGCGGAATAAATACGTCTCTAATAATTTTATCTGTCGCGGAGATTACCACACTAAAAGGCAAACCCACAAACAAAATGATTAAGCATAAGGCCAACAGGACTATGGTCAAGACAGAGGAAAAGTTCAACTGTTCAAGGAACGTAAATGGCCAACATACCAGTTTTCTGTCTGACCATAGTCCTGTTGGCCTTATGACTTAATCATTTTTTGATTAGCCACAGTTCCTCTATGTTCTACTTGACCCCGGTGTATCAGAAAATCACCTTTGCTACTTTTTCGCATTGACACTGTACGACCTCAACATAAGGTCAAATAGTTCAAATAACATGACGCTTAAAAAAACCTGGATATATACAGCAAACTATGTATTTTTTTGGACTTTCTCACCATATATAAAGGTCATAAGGTCATTAAACACGAACATTTCCTGTGTTCATGGGATCAAGTAGAACACATTAACAGTGTTAAATGAAATATTCCAAAAAGAAAGTTCCCCCTATTTCACTATTGATTTCCTCCCATTGACTTTTTATATTAGAGTTTGAACAAAAAGTGAACAAAAGTCAAATATTGCCCATTTTCAATGTCAGTTTTTCACCTGAAGCCATGAAAAATCGCGGATTTTGCGAAAATTAATCAAAGAATACTTTCAAACGAATTGTTATGTGGTTAAGCAAAGTAAGCAATTTAATTTTGGTCTCTAAATAAAAAAAATAAAAAATAAACAGCTTTTCCAGTGCCACGTGCTCACTGAAGCATGCTTTTTTTGGTAATAGATGCAATAGGGTAGGTTAGGGAATCATGGTAACACACAAAGCACCCGGTCATAAAAAAATGATACAAAACACAAATGATATTTACATATTTTTAGTGTACAAAATGGAAAGAATACTTCAGTGTTTTCCACATGGTCTTCATTCAAACCGTGAATGATTTTTTTTTTTTTTTTTTTTTTTTTGCAAAATTTTAAAACATCTTCTCTAGACATAAATCCATCATATTTGATCAATTTTACCATGCAAAGAAAGTAAAGATCGCTCAGTTCTTCCGGTATTTTCTGCTGTCCTGCCTCACCATCACAACGTGAAATTATACGCAAATATCCTTTCCGTATGTTTGGAAGCACGTTTTGCGTACATTCTGATGCGTTGGTCCGATATCATTGAATCAAAATTGTGATTTTAGGCTTGTGAACTTCAAAAAATGACATTTTTGCATTCAACCATTGTTCACTGAAGCATGACTTTATGCTATTTCCTATAATTCGCTCCCATGGTAGCTAATTAAATTCCCTACATGGACATGTAATTAGATTTTTTTAACTCGTCCTATTTTAAGAATTATTGATATTGGAATAGGAGAAACTTTCTTTTTGTGTTGTGTTTATTTAAGGTAAGACATTAGGAGATTATCAGTGTAAATGACGTATACAGTGCGTATCAATAAAAACGGGACAGTTTTGAAAAGTCTGTCAAAATTTTATTTCAAATCATGATGTCTATATTTTTATGTATAGATGCTCTGAAGTCTTATCTTTCAAATGCAATTTTAAAAAATGAGTTTCGTTCATGCTTGAGTAGGGGAGACCGGGTATGGAAGTTACACGGGTCAGTTGTTACAGTTCTCAGTGTGCTAAGATGGAACAAGAGAGGATGTGCTAACTTACATCTATATACAGCCTACACATAGCTGTGATGAACTGCCGGTCGTGAGGTTTCTCCGTTGTTTTATTAAAAAGTAAATCAACAAATACCATTTTTTACAGTTCAAAGTAAATTTTTGACAAAAATTGAAATTTGTAATAGCTCTTTCAACTGAAGGCACATGATGATAGTCTGGTATTGTAAATATAGTACATGTATGTCACTAATATACCCCCCTAGCCATGCCCTGTAATTCTGCCTAATGACTGTGCTACAGTTGATTTCTGTGTGTAAAATCACCCATGGGGTAGGTTGTTACAACAACCCACCCAATGTTGATGTAACAACTTACGCCAATTACATTACATATGTAAAATTACATTTTGTCTCAATTTTCAGGTGTTAATATTTTTATTTTTCTATTATTACTTTTGTCTATTCTAGAGCTCTACTTGATCTACTGTTAACGATGTCAAGAAACTGGAAAGTTGAAATTAAAGTATGGTATAAGAGATTTACACATTGTCAACTTACCCCGTATGTTTACATATTGTAACAATTGACCCCGTATGGTGTAACAACCTACCCCGTATATGGGGTAGGTTGTTACAAAAAAATGTCTTCACTAATTAAGCTGTAGTTAATCAGTGTTTACATGTTTTCAAGTTTTTTATGCCTCAGGTTTTAGCCAACATAATAGGCTAACTACAGACCCAATATGGAGTTCGTGAGTTCTTTCATTGTAATTATCTGGCCCAAAATGTGAATTTTGTAACGTCCATACCCGGTCTCCCCTACACACAGAACATTTTTGTCAGGGGCTCAAAAAAAGGCTTGCGCACAAACGGAAAAATTGAAAATTACGATCATCAGACTTCTTGCTAATCAGCAGTCTTTTTCTAATTTTTTTCTTTATCTTTGCCATTTTTTTTTTTACGAATTATGATTTGAAATTCATGTACAAAGCTATTTAATACTTTAATTGTTTTGTTTGTTTTGTTTTTTTTTGTTTTAATACGTCTTTTTTAACATAAAAATTCCTCTTAAAATGTTTTGTTTGTCAATCCACAAGAAAGGGAATTTGGTTGGTTGTTTAATTGTTTATTTGATTGATATATTGATTGCTTTGTTTATTTGTTTCGCTCATGCTTGAGCGAACACGGTAAGTTTCTTTCGGAGGTTCAAAAAAAAAAAAACTTTGGTTAAAGTCAAAGGGTATTATTTATTCAGAATCATTATTCTGAATCAGGTACTCCCATTCGGATTGATTGTTACTTTTCACTAATCAATGATTATGTTAGTCTTTTGAGTCAATTTCCTATGATTCTTCCAACGATTTAATCAATCATTTGAACAATCAATCAAAAAGTAATCGATCAATTGATCAATCATAAAAGAAACAAATGAATTAATCAAACGATCAATCATTCAAAATCTACCAATCCTTCATTCAATCAATCGATCAATTAATAAATCAATCCATCAATCAAACAATCAATCAAACAAACGAACAAACAAAGCAATCAATGAATCAAATAATCAACCAACCAACCAAATCCCGTTGTCTTGGGTAGACAAATTTTTTTTTTTTTTTTTTTTTTAAGTTTGAAGGAATATTCAATGCCAAAAGATAACATGTTAACATGTGAAAAATGCAAAAACAATTCAATTGAATAAATAGCTTTTTAAATGAATTTTGATAGCATAATTCGAAAATAATGGCAAAGATAATGAAAGGGTTAAGAGTAAGTCTGCTGATTAGCAAAAAGTCTAATGATCGTATTTCTCATTTTCTTCCATTTTGTGCGCAAGCCTTTTTTTGAGCCCCCGACAAAAACGTTCTGTGTGCGCTCAAGCATAAACAAAACTTATCATTTTGAATGGCATTTGAAAGATAAGACTTCAGAGCATTTATTACAATCAAAATATAGACATAATAATTTGAAACGAAAATTTGACAGACTTTTCAAAACTGTCCCGTTTTTATTGATACACCCTGTATATAGGCAATTTGCTCATTTACAGGAAATGTCACTTTTGTCAGTTTAGTTGCTTTCTTTTGCCAATGTAGGGCAGTAGGAAAATGACTCTATACATGATGTCATGTCATGAAACCTATGATTAAATCTTCATGCTTTTCAAAAGACAACTTTCAAATGAGATGACATTTTTATTGACTCACTATGTTGTTAGCCCGGGTTCTAATACGTTAATACATTCTTGCCATAGACAAGGATAGAGTTGTTGTGGTCAAAACAAGCAGATATACTAGATATGACTCTTTTGAGACACAACTAAAAGTAAAAACTAAAAATTTCGTTCATTTAATAAGGTGCAAAAATTCTTGCGTTTCATATATTCTGTGTAGGCCTATCCCTAGGGTATAACAAATTATGAACATGGTGTTTTTCGTAAATCTGTCATGAAAATACCCTTGGAATACCAAACTTCTTAAAATTTCAATTTTTTATTTATAATCGATCTGCTGTTGGTAGCATACTAATCACACAGAAAAAAAACAAAAACAAAAACAAAACACATTTATTTAAAACCACGATTTAAAAAAAAAACTCTAAAAATGACAGTGTTATAAACAATCGGCGGTGCAAATATCGGCGAGGCAACAGACTGTCGGCGGCGCAATGGACGGCGTAATGTCGGCGGAGCAAATGTAGGGAGAGCATTCGCTATGTCGGGCAGGGACTGTCGCGGGGCTTTTGTTTTTGTTTTTTGTTTTTGTTTTTGTTTTTTGTTTTTTGTTTTTGTTGTTGTTTTTTAGCATTTGTCGACGGAGCAGTTGTCATCTTATTGTTTTACAGGTCGATCTTGGAAACATAACGTTAGTTACAGGTGTGATCACTCAAGGTGGATACGGATCTGGAATTGACCACCACGGATGGGTTTCTGCATTCCAACTCTCTTACTCAATTGACAATGAGCATTGGAAATATGCCATGGAAGATCAATGCGGTCGACGTAAAGTAAGTATAATATGATGTAGATGCGTTGTGGTATTACATTGGCAAAAGTAAGCAAGTGATAAAAGTGACATTTCCTGTAAATGAGCAAATTGCCTACGTCATTTACATTGATGTCAATGTAATCTCCTAATGTCTTACCTTAAATATTTCAAAGATGGATAAACTTTGAGACATGAAATTTGGACTGCAAAAAGATGGCACCACATAAAATATCAAAACATTAAAAACTCAAATTTGGATAGTATGTCACTTGCTTCCTTTTGCCAAAGTAGGGCAGTATAGTATAGTAGAATAGTCGTGGACTGCCGATAACAAGGTACGCCGTTCGAATCCCGGCCACTTCACAATTGTTTTGGCAAGACATTAACCACACATGCCACACTCGACTCACGAGAAGAAAATGGCTGAAGCGCCATGAGCGTCGAAAGACGGACCTATCTGAACGCTATAGAAGTAACCACTATCATTATTATTAGTATTATTATAAATGGTATATTCCTACTGCATTTATAATACAGAAAAAAAAGATAAACCCAACTCGAGAGTCTCATATTAAAATTTTATAGCTTGTGTATTTTATTTATTTCATAATAAAGAGTAACTCACATTTTATTCAATGATACCAAACTTATACCTGTGTTGTGACGGCTGACGGAGCCATTTGGGCTTTAAAGGGGAATTATCCCCTCAGAGAAATTTAGCTTCAGTGAATGGAGACAAACCCCCAAAACATATTGGGAAAGTTTCAGAAAAATCGGGCAATGAATAAGAGAGATATGAATTTTTAGATTTTGAGATCACTTATGATATGGAGATCCTCCAATTATTGGCAACGCGACCATGATGTGTGATGTAATGCAGGGAGATCTTTCCCATATCTATTGTACACATTTTACTAAAAACCTCGTTCTTTTTTATTCTAAAGGGAGAATAAAGAATCTTTTTATGGGATGACTTGTAAATATATGAAACTCATACCATATCATGAAAAGAAAAGCTGTTCTATCATTAGAATGAAAATAAAGAGACATTTTGAATAGTTTTTGTGCACCGTATGGGGAGTTTTTCCTTTGTGACATCACAAATGGTGACCGCGTTGCCAATGGGAGATTTCCTATGTCATTAGAGATCTCAATATTCAAATACTCATAACTTTCTTATCATTTATCCGATTTTCACCAAATCTTCACTAATGTGCTTATTTGATTTTTCTGCATCCACAGTAAGCCAACCATCTACAAAGGGACAATTCTCCTTTAAAAACAAACGTAAAAATTACCTTGTACCAAGTTCAGGCAAAAGCAGCCCTTGCATTTTAATAGTTAAAGATATCCTTTGTCCCCTATGAATGAATTATACAATTTTATTATCAGAGAGTCAAAGTTGCTACTGACAAAACTTTTTTTTTAAACCAAAATTATTAAATAGCATATTAAAAAGTTGAATGTTCAGTCATCCATGACAGTACATGTATAATTTTGGTATCATTGGATAGGATATGAGTATATATTTTGATGAGTTCCGATGAAATCTCACCCGAGCAGCCTGTTTTGGTGACCCTGATTTTTTTATTATCCGCATGAAATCGGATGAAAGACTGATATCTGCCGGATATCTGTCTGCCGTTTTCATCGGCTTAAGGCCTCGTCACACCGAGTCCGGTCCGGTGACCGGTACGGCAAACCGTCTCAAATCGCTCCAAGAGCGATCCCATAAAAACCGTACCGGTTGCCGTTCCGGCTACTACGGCATAGCCCGTGTTTGTTGTGACCAGTCTCATTGCAATAGTACACGACCGATTCATTTCGACCGTTTTTGCCCATTGTTGAACCGGAACGGGCCCGTGCCGTGACCCGGACCGGACTCGGTGTGACGAGGCCTTAATCCAATCCATGTATTTGCTTTCGGAGGGTAATTTGGGGGCTACCTGACTCTAAACTGGCACTACCAACATCTGTCTGATACCGGCCAAACTCTAATCAAATTAATCAGTCACTACTCGGAGTTCGATCGTACATTGACCCCATACTACCGACATTCCACAGTCGGGTTGAAAACGACACTTCTTTTTTTTTCTCTCGCAAACTTGATTTAAAAAAACCGCTAACTGCAATAAGATGAGTACCTGATCACCCGATTTTAATCAGATGTCGGCCAGAGACGTCGGGCAACTGAAAACAATAATATCTTATACACATCGGACTGACTGACACATATCCAATATTGACTCGAGGTCGAAAACGGAAAAGGTGTCCGGTCAGTCAGATAGCGAACTAAGGCCTGAGCTTAGTTCCCTCACCGGACTATTTTGCCTCTTCGGCTTCCGTCCAACACGTCGGACAAGTACCTGATAGTCGTCAGTCATACATCGGACCGTCAGAGTTTGACATGAGACCACTCGGTGGGTAACCAGAAGGATTAAAAATTGCGTCCGATTAGTGACCGATGCTCCAAAATTCTCAATGGAATGGGGGTATACCCTGGAAAATATTTTCTATGAATATGAGGTATTAGCGCTATAAATGAAAATACTAATAATTCTAAATACGAGCGCGAAGTGCGATCGGATCTTTTTTTTTTCCTCTCTACTTTACGATCAGAAAGCAAAGAATTCTAAGCAATTAGGGGTTTCAATTTTGTTTAGCTCTTCTTCAGCATATTATGAACGGGAGCTGTAGTTCAAAACGATTTGAAAGCAAGCCATATAAAATCATTTAAATTTGTCCATCAAGTAATGTGAAATCAAACAAATGTAAATAGATGTTTTGTTGTTCAGAATCCTTACATATGAAAAAAAGACGAATAGGGTACATGCAGGTAATATGGGCCCCCTAAGCTCATTTGCCTTATTTGGAAAAATGGAAAAATTGTAATGTATGCGGACGATACGACACTGTACCAAGGGGTTTCAATTTTGTTTAGCTCTTCTTCAGCATATTATGAACGGGAGCTGTAGTTCAAAACGATTTGAAAGCAAGCCATATAAAATCATTGAAATTTGTCCATCAAGTAATGTGAAATCAAACAAATGTAAATTGATGTTTTGTTGTTCAGAATCCTTACATATGAAAAAAAGACGAATAGGGTGCATGCAGGTAATATGGGCCCCCTAAGCTCATTTGCCTTATTTGGAAAAATGGAAAAATTGTAATGTATGCGGACGATACGACACTGTATGTAAGTGGACCCACTATTTCTGATGTTCAAGTGAAATTGCAGAGAGATTTTAACGATATATATAAATGGATTAAATGTAATAAACTTTATTTGAATGTTGATAAGACCAAATTTATAAATCATCGGAAGTAAACAAAGATTGAACCGTTTTAAGAATGTCAGTATTACCTTAAAATATGATAATGTATGTATAGAACAATGTCGAGTTTTCAAATGTCTAGGTATAATGATCGATGAGAATTTATTATGGTCTGATCATGTAGATTATTTATGTAGAAAGATTTTTGCTGGTCTTGCCATGCTTAGAAGGGTTAAGCCATACGTAGACGATATTTCGTTGAAATTACTTTATACATGTCTCATACAATCGCAAATGGATTACTGTTGTGAAATTTGGGGTAATAGGTTTTTTTAGACATACAGATAAGATAACCAAACTACAAAAGAGAGCTGCAAGAATGATTCTAAATTGTAATATATATACACCATCAAAAGAATTATTTACTCGTATAAAATGGATACCGTTTCAGGAGAGAGTCAAGTATTTCAGATGTATATTTGTTTTTATGCCTCCGCCACCGAAGGTGGTGCCGGAGGCATTATGTTTTCGGGTTGTCCGTCCGTCCGTACGTCCGTCCGTCCATCCGTACGTCCGTCCGTCCGTCCGTCCGTACGTCCGTCCCGTTTTCGTTCTCGCGATAACTTAAGAACCGTTTGACGGATCACTTTCAAAACTTTGATCATCGTAATGCATATGGTAGGGACAATGATCTGATTAGACTTGGGGGTCATTAGGTCAAAGGTCAAAGGTCACAGAGGTCATTGTATTCATGAAATGGCTCGTTCTCGCCATAACTTAAAACCGTTGACGGGTCAACTTCAAACTTGCCTAATGTGTGCCTATGGGAGGGGCAATGAACTGATTAGATTTTAGGGTCATGAGGTCTAAGGTCAAAAGGTCACAGATGTCATTGTATACATGAAATGTTCGTCTTCGCAATAACTTAAGAACTGTGTGGACGGGTCACTTCAAACTTGAGTAATGTTGCTATGGGAGGGCAATGAACTGAATTAGATTTTGGGGTCAAAGGTCAAAGTCACAAGGTCATTGTATACATAAAAATAGTTTGTTCTCGCGATAAACTTAAGAACGGTTTGACGGGTCAACTTTCAAACTTGGATCATGTAGCTGTGGTAGGGACAAGAACTGATTAGAATTTGGGGTCATGGTCAAAGGTCACAGAGGTCATTGTGTACATGAAAATGGCTCGTTCTTGCGATAACTTAAAAACCGTTTGAGGGATAAACTTGAAACTTGGGTCATATGTGCATATATGAGGGTCAATAAACTTATTAGAATTTGGGTCATGAGGTCAAAGTCACAGGTCATTGTGTACGTGAAAATGGCTCTCGTTCTGCGATACTAAGAACCGATTTGAGGGATGAACTTCAACTTGGATCAATATTACATATGGGAGGGACAATGAACTTATCAGATTTTGGGTGCTCGGATGAGCAGGTCCAGATGGACATATAGTCCGGCTGTACATGAAATGTCTTGTTCTCGCACATAACTTAAAAACCGTTTGACGGTATCAATATCAAACTTTGGTCATATGTGCATATGGACGGACAATAACTGATTAGAATTTAGAGTCATGAGGTCAAAGTTCCAAAGGCAACAAGGACATTGTGTAGTGAAAATGGCTTGTTCTTGTCTGGTAAAACTTAAGAAACAGTTGATGGATGAAACATCAAACTTGGTCAGTGTGGCATCATTTTTGGTAGGGACCAATAATTTATTATATTTTGAGGTCATGAAGTCAAAGGTCAAGGGTCACAGACGTCATTGTATACATGAAAATGGCACGTTGTTGCTGTAACTTATGAACCGTTTTATGGATCAACTTCAATCTTGGGTCATGTGGGAAGAAAGATGAACTGATTAGATTTTTGAGGTCAGAACATCAAAGGTCACTGGTTATTTATGTAAATGACTCGTTTGTGCAATTTCTGAAGGACCTTTGACAGATCAACTTAAACATGTTTATCCTTTTGATTACATCAGTAGCCATCCTTCCTGAGTTGGAAATAATTCTGATGATACAACTTTAATAGATTTGGGGTCAATATCTCAAAGATGTCATGGTATAAATGGATGTAAAATACTCAACATGCGCATGCCTTTTTTTTCCGATGTGGCAATACGGAGGCATGCCTTCCGACCGTGCGCGGTCGAAGATTCATGTAGTTAAATGTTTAAATAATTTATCCTCAGACTTTCATAAAGAATTTTTCAAAGAAATATCTTATCTACATAATTTTAACACACGGCACTCTGCTCGAAATGACCTTATCGTTGACAAATGTCATACTGAATACTTTAAGAATACAATAAGTTATGACGGTGCTTCTTTATGGAATAGATTACCTGACAACATCAAGCAGACAAGAAATTTAAACACCTTTAAACTGGCTCTTAAGAAGTATTTTTACACCTTGCCATTGGTTTAGAATAGTTTTATTTCCAAGTCCAACTCTACTCTATATATATATATATATCTCTCTCTCACTCTATCCCCTTCACTCTCTCTCTCTCTTCCTCTCTCAGACTCCTTTTACTTCCTATATCACAAGTATTCTCTCAGCTCATACGTTTTTCTTTGTCTTTATTTTCCTGTATTGGAATATTGCTTTTTTCACTTTAATTGCCACTGATTAAAATTGTTCGATTTATTTGTACATTTCATAATTATGTTTAATGTTATATTGTAAATTCATGTATTCATATTGCTATGTCATTTTTAAATCTTTTAATTGTATATATTTGTGATGTTTTTTTACAGGGCCCCATGGAAGACCAACTTCTGTTGAATGGGCTACCCTGGTGAAATATAAATAAATAATAAATAAATAATAATAATTTGCATAAAATTACGCAATGACACACAGTCTAATCTTTGTTTATATGAATCAATAACTACTGCTCTAACTTGTGAAGAAAAACAATTATTACCAACCCCCCTGTGTGCATTATTCAAATGTTGACGTCATTACCAAAGTGCCCATATTACCTGCATGTTCAGGTAATATGGGCACATTGTCTTGTCCATGTCTGAAATCATTGCTTAAAATGTTGAAAATCATTAACTTTAAGATATAATTTGAAATTATAAGACCCTTAGGTAAATCCTTTGACTGTAATATATTTTATTGTTATGTGTTTTGTATATTTTTTCTTTTTTTAATATTATTTAAATATTATTTACATTATACAAGTCAATATAGGCTTACAATTATTTAGGCTACTGTGAATATACCCCAAAAATCGTAGCAAAGAGATTGATGCCTCATCCCAATACTAAGTGCCAGAATCATTTCTGCCATTTTGGATGTCCCATATTACCTGCTCTAATGTTGGTGTGTCAGGCAAGCATTGAATGCCACATTGCACCACTTCACTAAAAACAAATTGAATTGTAAACGCTAGTATGATCAAAATAAAACTATAAGCTTAGCCTACTAAATACAAAACAATTGAGATTACCCCCTCAAACACTCTTTCACCATCACATTCTGTGAAATATCAAATTTTACATCAGGGTAAAAAAATGCCGTAAGTTTTACCTACCTTGTTGGTTTTCAGCAATTTTCTCAGAGAACTTTCGGCATCAGATGCTCTCACGACGATATATTTTCGTATACAGTTCATATGAACAACATTATGGTGCTCACACCGGTCACCGGTCACCGGTCGACGGTCACGACATGATTTGCTTCAGGTGGCCCATATTACCTGCTGGCCCATATTACCTGCATGTACCCTATAAGTTAACTCCATAAACTAAAGCAAAATTTGTTGCTTTTTGTGTTTCTGATATCTATTATTAAAATACAATAAATGATATATTACTTTTATCTGCATATTTTGAATTGACACCACATGGTGACAAGTTAAAGGTTTGGTATCGATACCAATCTAACACCAAGATCTAACACTACAACACCAGCTTGGTGTTGCACATTTAACACCAGTGTTTTTGCAGTGTAAAAGGTTTAGTATCGATATACTTATGTTCTTCTCTTTATCTTCGACTTATTCACTCCTTATGCAGACATATCCGGGAAACTATGATTGGAGTACACCTGTGACCACCATTTTACCTGAGCCAACAGCAGCTCGCTATGTGAGATTGCACATTAGATGGTACCATGGTTATGCTAGAATGCGAATCGAAATACTCGGGATAATGATATAGAGAAATGCATCCCTGCCACAGACAGGCTGGCCCCTTGGAAGACCAATATTCGTTATTGAAAGGGCCACCCTGTATAAAGAAGATATGAATGAATAGATAAATAAATATATGAGGGCTTGATTCTGTCGTACCTTGTCGAGGGGGGGGGGGGTGTAAGCGTTACATAAACAAACAAACTAACCCCCCCCCCCGGGTGTTTGGACGCAACTGCACTTTTTTGGTCGTTTAAGCACTGTTTTAAAAGTTTAAAGGGGCGGCCGCGCTTTGGTACCCCACTGAATACTTATGATCCTGTGCTTATTATGCTGAGAGCAGAGAGCCTTAATAGGCCTATCCAGTGCATTTAATCCATAGTTATATTATAAAATCATTACAAACGTAAAACCCAGAGGCGGCGGAACGAATTTGAAAGTGGGGGCCATAATGGGAAAGGGGAACTTTTCTGAAAAAGGGGAACTTTAGATTAGAGGCATAAAGAGAAAAGGGTTCGGATAAAAAGGGAGTGCACACAAAATTTGCCTTTAACTTTATGATTTTAGGAATCTTGATTTAAAAAAAAAACTCATAATGGCTTTGTATCTTAGAAATGATCCTGTAAAGGACAATAATAGATAAATGGAATGAAATAATAAGAAAAATCAATGCGAGCCGAAATTTTGGAGCTGAAAAATTGAGATAATTGTGAATTATATAGTTATTAGTATCCGCGAGCTGAAAAAATTTGAGTTAATTGTGCATTATAGACCTTTTTTTATTAGTGTCTGCGAGTGCGAAAATTCTTGGGGTTAATAGTACATTACATAGGCTTCGGAAGATTTTCAGGATTGAGGGGGGCTCAGTTTTCACCAATATTATGGGATTTTTTAATACTACCCCCCCCCCCAAAAAAAAAAAAAAAAACAAAAAAAAAAAATACGTCGAACAGAAGTTTTTGAAAATGCAAGATGGCGAAGTCTCTTTGAATTCATTCTTTTTTTTTTTTTAATGTACCGATATTCCATTATCAATACTAAGAATGATTATTATCTTAAATTCTGAAAAGAAATCTTCTTAGATTTGTTCAAAACTTTTGATATATCAAACTAAAAACAGTGCATTGTTTTGTGCTAGAACATAAATAAAGAAGATATCTATCACATCAAACGATGCGAGCGCGAAGCGCGAGCCGATTTTGTTTGTTATATATGAATCTGAAAACAGTGTATTGTAAGCGTTTTTTCTCACTATGTTTATAAAGAACATATTTATGTCATTAAACAATGCGAGCGCGAAGCGCGAGCGAAAATCTGTTGATTTATCAACCTGAAAACAGTGCATTTTGAGCATTTTTTCGCTATGTTAACAAAGAAGATATTTATGTCATTAAACAATGCGAGCGCGAAGCGCGAGCTCAAAATTTTTGATACTTGAACCTGAAAACATGCACATTTTGAGCGTTTTTTCGCTTAAGTTTACAAAGAAGATATCTATCTCATTAAAAAATGCGAGCGCGAAGCGCGAGGTCAAAATTTTTGATATAGCAACCAGAAAAGTGTTCATTTTTCGCTATGTTTACAAAGAAGATATTTATCTCATTAAACAATGCGAGCACGAAGCGCGAGCTCAAAATGTTTGATATAGCAACCTGAAAAGTGTGCATTTTAAGCTTGACAAGAGAAATTTGAAATATGAGCATTTCAGAACAAATTATGAGCAGAAGGAGGACTGAAACATATC
>CALNVZ010000755.1:0-52771 GCA_940671915.1 Paracentrotus lividus
TAGTAGGGATGTCCACTAAAATTTTAAGTTATTTTTAAGTTGTTTTTGCTAGGCTTATTGGATAGAGCATTTTAAAAGAAAGATTTTGGTAGTTGAATTACCACAATTGGATGTTCCATTTCAAAGAGTGTCTCAGATTACCAATGAGCTGCTAGAACACTTTTACAAGTTTCAGACAAAGCCAGAAAATGCAATAAAAGCTCAAGTTTATGGTCCTTTTGTCTTTGATTTATTCAACCAAATCATACCAAACATTTTCTATGTGTGTATCAACATGAAATGTGATTATAGTAACATAATTGAGGCGTATGAGTAGATTATACAGAAAGTTATGGCAGTACAAAACTGATGGTTTGACAGGTATGTTACCGTTTGTGATCCAATATGACCACCGTGGAAAAATACTCCATAGGGCATGTTTCAATAGGAACACCCTAGACAATAGGCTATTTCATGGTGGTGTGGCTCAGAGCTGAGTGTTGGAGAGGGTAGATTAATTTAAAGACTTAAATGGCCAGTGGTAAACGTTGTTCTTTGTTTTTCACCCCAATACATTTTTTGTTCAAAAATAGTTACATTTTATAGATATCCACTTTTCCTTATCTGAATCTATTCCAATCATGAGAAATTCCAGTCATAACACACATCACACACAAGCATCACTTTGAACACGCTGTAGTTCTTTTCATATCATTTTTTTTTCAACAGGAAAAGTTGACCACCTGCTGAGGTATTTTCTAAGGAAGAAACTGACCAATTAGGAATAAAAATGATTGATATTTACCACTGGCCAAATGACAATTTCGAAAGCTGTTTTTTATTGAAAATTTTGCTATTCCTCTGCCTGTGTATTATTGAGTAGGCAGTGCATGGGTTATTGCTTGCATTGTAAATGCATGGGTGACTACATCCATACAGTGAAGTAAAACCCGTTCTAGTGGCTTTTTGCTGTTGTGTGGCCATCCCTACTAATTGTAGAAAACACGGAAAGATATTCAATTCCGCAGATGTCAACGGGTCATCAGCAGCACACCAGGGATCATCCGTGTTTCGGCCATTTGAGTATTGTATACCTCCCCTTGGCTGGCTGGTGCTACGCTGGAATACCCAAGACAGCTACCCCGTTGACACCCAAGAGATGTGAGTTGTCCAGAAAGCATTAAGAAGCCTTCTGAACAACCCACGCCGAGCCTGTCTCGGCCACCCCACACATTCTCTTAACCCATCTCTACCCCTCCCTACCCCTGAACCCCATTGCTCGGATCCACCTTGTCACAGAACCTCCCTCAAACCCGGCACCCAACCTCGACGGTGTGTACCTCTGCTCTCCATCCATTCTACTCACACTCCTGCTTCAGATTAGCATACGTATCCAACTTCCTCTAACTCGCCTCTTCTTACTCTATATGTATATGTGAAATTGTATCTGAAATCATCTGATGTGATGATGATATGGAAAATAATAAAATTCAATTCAATTCAATTCAATTCAATTCAATACCCCATGGCATCGTCAACTACACCATCACAACATTACCTTCTGACCTAGCCACTAAAACCATATCCAGCCGCAGGGCTGTCACTACCACATCTTCCGGCATATTACTTTTCCCCTCACCCAGTATAGGACGGTAAACACTAGTCAAATAAAAAGAAAAGAACGAGAGAGAGAAAAAAAAAGAAAAAAAAAAAGGAGCGCAATCGGAAACAATACCGTAGAGATTACATAAACTTGTGTTATTAATTTTTCATTATTTGAACACAAGGACACATAAGTGTGGAATTAAGTTCTGACTGTAAAAGATGATTGTGCACAAATTGTTCATACCACCTCTACACTAAACGGTTTCTTCTTACTTCGATCTTAAAAATATTGCAGAACGGCCTCGATCTACGTATACGCTATGAGTGAACGTACAGTTGTGCTCATATTAGTATTCCACCTGAATATTCATACCCCTGCCATTTTTTATTTTAGTTTTTTTTAGTCGTGCTGCTAACTGGGTGTGTTTCGTAGAACTTTATGGTGATTAGTATGTTACAAACAACTGAACAATGAGGAAAATTTTAAATTTTGACAAATTTGGTATTCAAGGGGTATTTTATTGACAGATTTATGGAAAACACAATGTTTATAAGTATTCATACCCTAGGGGTACTTAGTCCAATTTATTACTCAATAACCACGACTGTAAAGTTTTTACAACCACCTGAAACAGTTCTTACAAGTGTCCATAGCCTTTCTACAGGGCCTCTGTGGGGTTTGGCCAGAACGTCATCTGTAAAACCTCCAGGCTGACTCAGGTGGCATTATCTTTGAGCCATCATGTGACTGTGCAGCTCAACAGACACATTTCCTTTGAGATTCTTGTCAGGATTTTGGATTTTTCACTTTAGAACATTAATATCGATGTTGCTGAAATACAATAATGGTACTACCAACACTTCCTGGTCATTTATGCAGCACATCAAATCCTCTTTGAGAAGTGCCACATGTGAAACTCTTTGGAAAAAAACCTCAGTGGGCATGGCTAGAAGTTCAACATTTCTTCTTGAATTGCTAAATAAACCTCCCTTGAGACCCTGAACTACCCACAATGCAAAACCAAGCCCAGTGTGGAACCATGGACCCGTCAGAGGTGAAGGTATCGCAATACGAATACTCTACCGAGAGAGTAAAAAAAAAAACTTTACACCTAGAAAAATGTCAATAAAAAGAAAAGCAATTTATAAACCCTTAATTATTTTACATATTCTGAAAAAGTAACTCCTCCCGCATCTTCTGGTACCATTTTTGTGTGGTATGTTTTTGAGCTTGGAGAAACACGACGCATTGTTTGCGAACATGCAAATTTCGAATTGTGCCAGGGTGGGATGAAATTGAAACCACAAAAGCTGACAAAAAAGCAACTCCATCATGAATAAAATAGCATAACTTTTTAACGAAAATGTCTTCTGTTTAATAACTTGGCAGGGGTATTGTTACACATATAGACTACATTTTGTATGAGAATGAGATAAATCATTGGAGTCAGGCATGAGTGAGCACATGTCAAAGACAAAATAATCTCTTTTCAAAAGTATTAGGAGGCCTTTTAAGGACTGTCAGTGGCAATTTACTTTTTGATGTGTACTCATTCATGCATTACTTGACGAGTCAATCTAATTTTCACACAAAATGTAGTCAATATGTGTAACAACACCCCTGCCAAGTTATCAAGCGGAAGACATTTTCGTTAAAAAGTTATGCTATTTTATTCATGATGGAGTTGCTTTTTTGTCAACTTTTGTTGTTTTAATTTCATCCCCACCCTGGCAAATTTCGAAATTTGCATGTTCGCAAACAATGCGTCGTGTTCATCCAAGCGTAAAGACATACCACACAAATATGGTACCAGAGGATGCGGGAGAAGTTACTCTTTCTGAATATGTAAAATAATTTAGGATTTATAACTTGCTTTTCTTTTTATTGACATTTATCTAGGTGTAAAGTTTTTTTTTTTTGACTCACTCGGTATAGGAGATCTGTATAGAAACCGCCTCAGAAAGACCCAAGCCTTGCAGTCAGACCCCCAGGGAACTTTTGGGCAGTTGCGCAGCTGAGTTAAACCAATATTATAATTTTCGGGCCATGATTTTATATGTTGATTAGAGTAAATAAGAGTAGAGGGCAAAGATGGACTTTTTTCAATCTGGCGAAATAAAAACAAAGTCTTCAACTTAAAGAACAGTGTCCTGGTTATAACACATTGCATCCCTATGTAACCATTATGGGATTTATTCTTTGCTGGAAGCACTGGAATTTTCTTAAGAATAAGAGGTATCTTGAAAAAGACGATTCTGTCAAGATGCTGGATGAAAACTTGCGGAATTCTTATAAAGGTTAACCTGGACAGCATTGGACATGCAAAGACGACAATGTTCCACGCATAAGGCCAATTTAGACAAGAAATGGATCAAGGACAATCGTAATGAACGATCTGGAGTGGAAATGTGAAGACCTGACAAGAATCCCACTGAAAATTTGTCTGGGAATGTGAAGACTCACATTGTGGCTCAAAGACCATGCAACCTGAGTCAGCCTGAATGTTTTACAGAGATCTCATGGGACAAACTCCACAGAAGACCTGAATTGAATCCTATCTAATCCTAATCAGACTTTCTTCCCGTTTTCGAAAACTAAAAGGAATTACATTTAAACTAGAAGGACTTTTTATAAACGAGAAGGACGTACTACGAACGTGGTGCCACACTTTTATCACGTCACACATGTTTAGACGTGCTACGAACGGTATAAAAGTGAACGAGCGGATTACTCGGTTTACCGAGTAAAAGGGATCAGGAGTTGTAGTGGGGCCACCAGTCGTCAGAATATGGGCTTCGTTTGCAAGTCATTTTAATGTTTGGCAACATCTATAAATATGTTCTACTTGATCATTCGAATCAGAAAATATACACTGCCCTCCAAAAGTTTGGGTACACCTGAATGCCAGCTCTGTTTTGGATCATTTTAAGGCATTTTATGTCCAATATTTCAGTCCAGATGATATTGAAGTACAAAAAAATACATTATGCAACCAAAATATTTCACGATTACCACGCCAAGTCTCCTTGGAATTTAGAAATTACTCAAAACTATGCAAAAAGTGCAAAAACGTGATTTTGCACTAATTTATTCAATTATTGAAAAAAGAATATATCTCGGCTAATAATGGTCCCATTAATGTAAAATTTTGCATGGATGTTGAGGCACATGTAAAATATAACCATGTACTCTTTGTTTTTATTTTGAGACAACACTTTATTGATTATGCAAATTTATGCAAATCAAAAGTCTTTTTTTTAAAGAAATTTCTCAATATTTTATTTTTAAAAAATGCTGAAGGAAGCCCAATTTTTTGTTAAAAGTTGCTGAGTATAGTACTTAACAACATTTTGATTAAAAAGTTGGACTTTCTCATGAATTCCTTTGTATTATTTTGTTTTATCACTTTCTATTGTCTTCGATTATTTTTATTTTTATGTATTTCTTAGTGTTTTTGGCTCATTTCTGTTTCTGAAATGAAAGTAAAATATTATATTACATTCTATTTAGGTCTGACATGCAATAACGCAATGTTGTATCACCTAACAACACAATGGTTAGTGTTCTTTGAACAATAGTTGCACTACGCTAGGAAAAAGTCACCAAAAGGTATATTTGGGGTTGGCAGCAGTCATGGATGTTTTATAGTTGGTTAAATTGGCCGAGACTCCTCCCCCAGTCAGAACAATCATATTTTAGTCTTCATATAAAAAGTCATAAAAGGTAGTGTCAGCCTTTTGCAAGCAAAAATATTAAATTTCTAGTTTTTGAGAGGATATAGTAGTATATACCAATGACTATATCTTCCCACAACATGATTAAGTTCAAATGTGTATGTTTGTCATTATATTGCAATTATCAAAATCCATTCCTATTTTTTCGAACCTCGAAAAATATACCGTACGGTGCGAACCGCTGACCGTTAGCACACAGAATAATGCACGCTGATGCGCCGTGTGTATATTGCTGTGTGCGGTCCGTGCCGCACGCGCTGTAAAGGTGCCCTCACACTACGGCGTGTTGAGCTAACGTTTGACCAGCGTTCTTGGAATTTGGTGTGTACGTTCGAAAACGTTGCTACTCGTTAACTATACGCAATTAATCGTTGTCTGAACGCAAATGTACGCTGAGATAAATTCATAATTTATTACACGTTCACAGTTTTGAGCGTTTTCTAGCGCGTAACGACGCACTTATCAATAGGTTCTGTGTGCGCTGGGCATTAGCAGTGTGAACGTTATGCGCGTTGGATGTTTGTTCCCTTGTCGTTCTCTATTCGTTCCCTCGTCGTTCTCTGGTCGTCCAAACGCGTCTAATCTATCTCGGGAAGTTTTTTTTTTTAAATTATGGTTTATTACTATTCTTTTCATTTTTAATCAATATCTTTGAATGCATCGATTTTTTCCTCCTCGATTAAAATAAGAAAAAATAATAATGATATAAAATCTTCCTATTATGTCGGAGATTATGGGATAATCAATCGACATGTAATTCAATATAACTGTGGTCTCTTAATCTTTATTTCATTTGGGAATTAGCTATATTATATGATGTTATATTATCAATAATACTTGAATGCTGCGAGCGCCTTTCAGAGTCGCCTCACTAAGCCTGGTAATAGTTAGTTAACATTAAAAGCCCTTATAAACACCGAGTAGGATACATGTATAAAGTGATACATAAATGTAACTATTATTAGTAATACTCTTTCATGCCATGAAGTATGTTTAGAAAGATTTTCGTCAAGTGGTATTTATGTAATTCAAGAAACAAACCTTCATATTTTGGTTAAGAAAAAAAAAATTTATTATGATGTATCTCGGAATAGGTATAAACCAATAGCCTTGGACCACGGGAAAGAATAAGGGAAACGGAAGAGAAACACAAGTAGGGAGAACTGGGTAGACAAAAAGGAAAGAGAGGTAAAAAGAGAATGAAAAAAACAGCAACAAGAAACAGACAGAAGAGAGAGAGACAGAGAGAGAGAGAGAGAAAGGGGAAGAGAGGAGAAAGAGATAACGAATGAATATAGTATAATGGGAGAGAGACTGGAAGATGAAAATAGGATAAAGAAACTAAAAAGAACATTATTGAGAAATTGAGATCTGAAACTCAAAAAAGTTTTATAATAGACACAAAGTCGTTTGGAAACATAACATTGTGCAATACATTTTCCCCCCTTTTTTTTGGGGGGGGGGGGTTGGAGGTTGTGGGGAAGCTTTGTTTATCTCTAATTTATGGGCACAAAATTGTTTATTCATTGGTAGTATTCATTGAATTGGCATGTTAAAAGTGTTGAACAGTCAATGCATTCTGATAACTGCATAAACAGTTTGTTTTCCTTTTTGTTCTTTTTTTCCCTATATGATCCTGAGGTGTTATACCCCCTCATAATTATGACATTTTTTTTTTTTTTTTTTTGGAGCACTTAATTTATTTCAAATAAATTGATGGGTGAAAAAAAATCAGCATGGATGGGCTTGTTTCATATTAGATAAAATATACTTTTTTTTTAATTTCTCAACCCTAATCAAGACGAAGGGGTCATACTCTTTTACACTACATCTACACTCAATACAATATTAGGGTGTTATAAGATGGTATTGTTTTCTTGAGATAGAAAACATTACATTTTTAACTACACTGTTGGTCAAAAAGGTTGGATTTTTTTTTTATTGATCCAGCCACATAAATAATTTTGATGTTTATTTTTATTCTTTTTTTGTTATATTGGATTTTTCCTAAACCATGACCGGGTATTGAATAATTAAAAAAAGTACTTCATCCACCACAATAACCATTCTGGCAACTTTTTTGGGCTTACCAAAGCCCCCTCGGTGCTATCCCATGAATCGCTTTTGAGGTGTAGGGTTGCTATTGGTCTTAAATCTAGGTTTCTTGTCTAAGTGAGGGGTTGAATTAAAAAGTGTGACTGGTAAAGAATATACATAATAAAAATATTCTACCGTTATGGTAAAAACAGAGAGAGAAAAAAACCTTTAACAATCAATTGCTATTATTTCTTCAATTTTTTTGTCGTCTAAGAAATAACCATAGCAGTAGTGGATCCAGGATTTTGAAATACGAGTGGTGCATCCCGAAAATTTGAGGAAAAAGATAGGTGCAGGCGAAATTTTTCCAATTTTAACATATACAGTCAATCATTTTTTTTTTAATCATAGAAGGGGTGCGGGTCTCCTGCGCCCCGTCTGGATCCGCCACTGCCAGGTTCCCGGAGAGTTGAGAGGGGAAAAACAAATTCAAGAAATTTAAGCTGGAGCAAAATGATGTGGCTAAAGCAAAAAAATAAAAAATAAACTAATAAACAATAGTAATAATAATAAAAATAATAATGAATAAATAAAAAATAATAATAGTATCCAAGCTTAATGAACAACAGTGTAAATTCTGCTGGTGTTCTTTTGAACTTCGTATTTTTAAGGTAATAAATTGCTCCAAAATGATAAATATAATATAGAAATTCAAAATTTTTGTTAAATTTAAAAGTGTTTAAATACGTTTATACCTTGGTGTTCACAGAAAACAATTACATGTATATTTCAAGTCGAAAATGTTTATATTTCATTATACCGAATAGTTACTTTACATGTAAAAATAGCACTTAAACAGGGAGGGAAAACTACTGAGCACAAAACAGAATAAGCTTTAATCATTTTATTCGATAACACAAAGCGCCCCCATTTGGTGACATAAGGATATTGAGGTAAAAAACATACGCCCCCATTTGGTGACATGAGGAAATTGAGTCAAAAAATATATAAACAAAAGTTCTGCGTTGGTTGGACGCACTTCGAACTATGAAGGAACGTTCATCCAAAACGCTAAACGATCAAGTAGCGAATGCCCAGCGCTTTCAAAGCGTCTTTATAAGAACGCTGTTACACGCAAAAAATTTTGAACATGTTCAAAATCAAAAATTGACCTCAGCGTTCCTCTGCGTTTCTTAGCGTATACCAACGAAAAGCAAACGCTTTCCTACGTTTGCCAAGCGATTTTCGAACGACAGTCCGCGCTCATGAACTTACGCGAAAATGCAATTAACATTCCACGAACGTCGGGCAGTCGTTACTCAATACGCACATGTTTGGCGTTTCCTAACGTTCTTTAACACGTCTAAACACGCTAGACATAAGTTGGGCATCGCTGTTCAGTCGTTGCTAACGCTAGGCAATCGTTACCCTGACGCTATTTATTCGCTTCTCAGTCGTTTAGAGCTCATTAAAAATTCAATTTTGGGCAGGGAAAATGGAGCGTTCTTGAGCGTATTTTGGACATAGTCAAATTACGAGTGAAAATCGTGAACGCTAGACACACGTTACCTCAACACGCTCTAGTGTGAGGGCACCATTATATCAACGATGTTGATGGAGAGCTGGTCAAGATTGGTAGTCAGATTTTCGTTTCGTATTACTGATCTAGGCAACCTATGACAGTAAGATTGAATAGACAGTATAGGTCGATCATATTCTACAGTTATGCCAAGTTGCATTAGTTTTCGCAATTTGTGAAAAAGGCTGATACTACCTTTAAGTAAGAAACCATTGTTTTGACGTGTAATTTGGAAAATTTTAAAATATCGAAACTTTCAATTATTGCCCATTTGTGTACTGAATGCATCATTCACCTGAATTGCTCTTCAACACTCTTAATCGCATCTACGAAGGCTTTAAGCATAATCTTGGATATCTTGAAATCATTCAAGGTACATTTCAGAAACATAAAAGAGCCAAAAAATTGTGAAATAAATAAAAATAAAAACAATCGTAAACAATAGAAAGTAATGAAACAAAAGAATACAAAGGAATTCATGAGAAAGTCCAATTTTTTTATCATAATTTTGTTGAGTATTATACTCAGCAACTTTTAACTAATGATTGAGATTCATAGAAATTTTTTAAACAAAGTATTGATAAATTTCTAAAAATAGACCTTTAATTTGCATAATTAATCAAGCGTTGTCTCAAAATAAAAACAGAGAGTACAGGGTTATATTTTACATGTGCCTCAACATCCATGCAAAATTTTACATTGATGTGACCATTTTTAGCCGAGATATTTTCTTTTTTCAATAATTGAATGATTTAGTGCAAAATCACGTTTTTGCACTTTTTGCATATTTTTGAGTAATTTTTAAATTCCAATGCGACTTGGCGTAGTAATCGTGAAGTTTATTGGTTGCATAATGTATTTTTTTGTACTTAAACATCATTTGGACTGATATACTGGACATAAAATGCCTCAAAATGATCCAAAACAGAGCTGGCATCAGGTGTACCCATACAAGGGCAGTGTATGTCGCCATTTTTTTTAAATTGACCTTTTGTGACCCAACATGGAGGTCAAAGGTCTGTCTTCATTAACATAAACATAATTTTATTCAAATTGTGTCAAATGTGGTATCAAATTGTAGTTTATTAACAAAATCAATAAGCTATAATATTTCCCAATGGGGCAAGGGTCAAGACATAGATAAAAAGTTCAAGGAATACATAAGGGCCACACTTTTCTGTCTTGACCATAGTCCTGTTGGCCCGTTATAGGTTAATCATTTTGATAGCCACAGTTCCCTTTGTTCTACTTGACCCCATGAATCAGAAAATCGACCTTTCTACTTTTTCATTGACCCGTATAACCTCAAGATAAGGTCAAAGTAAAAAAAAAAAAACCATGGCGCTAAAAAACATGGAAATACCAGATACTATGTATTTTTTGGACTTTTTTTTTTACCACAATGAAAGGTCAAAGGTCAATGAAAACGAACATTTCCTAGTTCACGGGATCAAGTAGAACACGTTAACAGTGTGAAATGAAATATTCCAAGTAACGCGGCCCAATAAGACTAAGGTCAAAACCAAACTCTTTGGCCAAAACCTCTTTCTTAACTTTGACCTTTAACCTATTCCTTGTATGAGCTAAACTATGTTGGGAACTAACATGAATATGTTCAACTTGATGCCACCAACCAAAACATATAGGGTACATGCAGGTAATATGGGCCAGCAGGTAATATGGGCCACCTGAAGCAGATCATGTCGTGGCCGTCGACCGGTGACCGATGACCGGTGTGAGCACCATAATGTTGTTCATATGAACTGTATACGAAAATATATCGTCGTGAGAGCATCTGATGGCGAAATTTCTCTGATATCTTAAAGTTAATGATTTTCAACATTTTAAGCAAATTCCAGACATGGTAGAGTCATTGTAGTTTTTAAATCATACATTAAATACATGTGCCCATATTACCTGCACATGCAGGTAATATGGGCACTTTGGTAATGACGTCAACATTTGAATATTGCAGACAGGGGGGTTGGTGATAATTGTTTTTCTTCACAATAAAAGTTAGAGCAGTAGTTATTGATTCATATAAACAAAGATTAGGCTGTGTGCCATTTTGCAATTTTATGCAAATTAGGCAAATGCGCTTAGGGGGCCCAAATTACCTGCATGTACCCTAAGTCGTCATATTTTTAGTTGACACAATCGACCTAGAAATAAGGTCAAAGTCCACAGAAAATGAGGTTTTTGCTAAAATGATGCCGTTTCCAGGTTGTTAGTCATCATATAAATTGACCTTTGCCCTAATTTTAAGGTCATAAGGGTCACCAGAATGTGGCAGCAATATCAGGCTAGTATGACCTAGGGTACATGCATGTAATATGGGCCCCCTAAGCTCATTTGCCTAATTTGCATAAAATTACAAAATGACACACAGTCTGATCTTTGTTTATATGAATCAATAACTACTGCTCTAACTTTTATTGTAAGAAAAACAATTATCACCACCCCCCCCGTCTCCAATATTGAAATGTTGACGTCATTACCAAAGAGCCCATATTACCTGTATGTGCAGGTAATATGGGCACATGTATTTAATGTATGATTTAAAAACTACAATGACTCTACCATGTCTGGAATTTGCTGAAAATGTTGAAAATCATTAACTTTAAGATATCATTTGAAATTTTAAGACCCTTCAGTAAATACTTTGACTATATATTTCATTGTTTTGTATTTTGTAAATTATTTCTTATTTTAGATATCATTTAAATATTATTTTCATTATACAAGTCAATATAGGCCTACAATTAGTTATTTATATTAATTATATGCTGTGAATATACCCCAAAAATATCGTAGCAAAGAGATTGATGCCTCATCCCAATACTAAGTTCCAGAATCATTTCCGCCATTTTGGATGGCCCATATTACCTGCACTAATGTTGCTGTGTCAGGCAAGCATTCAATGCCACATTGCACCCTTTCACTACAACAAATTGACCTGTACACGCGAGTATGATCAAAATGAAACTATAAGCTTACTAAATATACAAAAGAATTGAGGTTACCCCCTCAAATACTCTTTCGCCATCACATTCTGAGAAATATAAAATTTTACATCAGGGTAAAAAATTGCCGTAAGTTTTACCTACCTTGTTGGTTTTCAGCAATTTTCTCAGAGAAATTTCGCCATCAGATGCTCTCACGACGATATATTTTCGTATACAGTTCATATGAACAACATTATGGTGCTCACACCGATCATCGGTCACCGGTCGACGGTCACGAGACGATTTGCTTCAGGTGGCCCATATTACCTGCTGGCCCATATTACCTGCATGTACCCTATGTTGCATTCTTGATTAGTTGCTATTGATATTGTCTATGGATATGTCATGTCTGATTGTCGTGAAGCTTGACTCAGTTATACGCGGTTCAAATCCCGTCCATACCACTAGCATCCTTCGGCAAGGTGTCAACCTGACCCAAGTGAGGTGAATGGGTACCGGTAGGAAGCAATTCCTTGAATGCTGTGAGCACCTTTCGGGGTAGCCTAGCTAAGCCGGGTAATAATTAGTTAACAATACAAGCGCTTAGAAACACCAAGGTGGATATGTATTAAGCGCTCTATAAATGTAACTATTATTATTATTATTATTATTATTATGCATTGAATTATGCACAAATAGACTAATTTGCATATTGCTCAAAACTGGCTGGTCGGGTGAAAAAATGTTAATAAACTTTATTGCTAGTTATAAATTCTACAATTTCTTACCACATTTGACACAATTTGAATAAAATTATGTGTATGTTAATAAAGCCTGACCTTTGACCTCCATTTTGGGTCACAAAAGGTCAGTTAAAAAATTGGCGACATATATTTTCTGATTTGTGTGATCAAGTAGAACATATTTATAGATGTTTCCAAACATTAACATGACTTGCAAACGAAACTACATACGTGGCCCTACTATTGCGGTAAAGCTCATTGTCAACTCTCTGAATCAGCCTACAAACTGACAAGGAGCGCACCCTGGTTCGAAACCCAGTCACGTCTCTCGGATAGTGACGTTAAAGGTCGGTCCCAGACGTAAATAATAATATTATATCTAATACACGTCTGTCAAAACCCAATACTCCTCCCTCCTCGGTTTATACCGAGTTATGAAATCGGGTATCATAATTACCGCGTATCTTTCTTGATTGAACTCCGATGACGTTGATGTGACGTAATGATTTTTCTTTTAATGTAATGTTTGAACCCAGTTGTTTATTTCTTGATTTCTTGCATATACCATCCTGCAAAGGTGAAAGACGATCTGAACCACATGTTTCTCACACGGCGCAGACTTCATTATGCGGCTTACAAACACCGAGTCACCAATGTCGTCTACATCATGTAAAGTATATATTATTTCCAATTAATTACAAGCCCCTTCCTTTAATCATCGCTACACACATAATTGTTAAATATTTCAGACAGCAGTATTATTCTCATTCATATACTTTCGTATGAAATAAAATAGAATAGGAGATTCAATGAGTACAGCAAAAATCTATTGTTAATTTGTGGAAATGCGTATGTTATCATGCTTATAACGAAAAAGTTTATCAGTCGGTAATCGAACCCGGTCGTCTAATGCTCGTGATAAAGTTATCAAAGGAACTAAATGACCGACAGACAACACGCCACGTTCCTCAAGTCATGTCTTTAACTTTCTTTTTTTATCTATACATCTAGGATGAAGGACGCATTCAAGGCTGCATCCGATCATCTCATATTCATTGGCAAAGATGGGTAAGTTAGAGGTTTTCTTTTTTGTTTAAAGGCCACCGCACACCATTCATTCATTCATTTTGTACACAAATTTTCAGATTTCCCCCAGTTTCTTTCGAAATATATCTTACCTCCTTCTGAGCTCAACATTATTATGTTGTGCGAAATATATTTTCCCATGACATATTTTGAACTCAGAAGTAAAAAAGACATATTTTGAAAGAAAATGGGGAAAATCTGAAAATTTGTGTACAAAATGAATTGAGAGTTGTCCATAAGATCGGCCATTTTGAAGCCGGTGATGCCAATTTGAGGATCCCCATAGAAGGAACAACTTTATTTTATAGATTGCTCCTCTCATTTTCCTCTTTCCTGTAAGGTTGATTCTCTCCTTGGGTTGGATTCCCTTTAAGAGACCGAGTATATTATGGTTTCAGGAACAATCAAGACTGGTAGATAATTAACATAATTGAAGGAAAATTAACGGTATCAGGGGCCGCAGAGTCGGAGGATGAAGTGGGGGCTGAAACCATCCCATTTTCCCCCCTAAACGTGTACGACAACGAAAATATGACGATTCATTTGTGATTTTCTTTCTCTTTGCATAGTCAACCCCCGGACTTTCGAGTCAGCGCCCCACTTTCAAAAGCCGCTGAATATCAGATTGAGAGTATTTTGGTTTGCGTGAAAAATAGAATTAAGAAAAAAAAAAAACAGAAAAGTAGGTTAGGTTATAAACAAACTATTCAGAGAGATATAAAAATGGAGGACTTCCCCACTTGTGTCTAGTTTAGTACACGTTTCGTATCAATTTCCTCAAAGTCTAACAAGTATCCTTTTTTTAAAGCCCGCGTCACACTGTCCCGATGGTTAGGAGCGATGGACACACGATGGCGGAAAAAAAACCCCAAATTTTGCTCTGAACACGAAGGCATTACGAAAGCATCGCAAATGCATCGGGCCATTTGGAGTACTACAGACTGTTTCAAAAAAAAAAAAGGAACAATGGGGGAAAGTAATTAAATTATGACATCTTCTGAAATAATGTCTGAATTTTGGTACCACATTTAAAAAAAGGTGCGGTGAGGAGCTGATCGATATCACACACATTTATTTTTCCGGAGCAATTAATTCGTGGTCACTAAAATAATATAGATCATGGAAAAGCATGCCCAAAATAGATTTTCTTGTTTATAAAAAAGTGATCATATCTCAAGATCTACAACACCAAATGAGATTTTTTTAAATAATGATTAAAAAAAAAAAATGCTAAAGAACGTCTGATGTTACTCCTTTATAGAAATATTGAATACTATTAGATTGTGATTAATTTTTTTATAATTAAACAAAATGTTTTCCAACTTTACCATTTTATTTGATACAGCCTGTATAATTAGCAATCTTAAAAGCAACATGACCATCGGTGGAGTTTTTTGAGGCTTCGGCAGCAACTTCCGATGCATCGCCAAAATCTTTGGCAGCCCAAAAAAAAAACTCCCGATGGAGTTGCGAAGGTTCACTTCGTTTGAGCATCGCAGCATCGCGCATTGTCGCCTTGCGAAGGCAATGCGAGGGAAACGCGAACCCGCCCGATGATCTGTTGAAGGCAACACGACATGGTGACACCTTTTCAATGCCATCATGTAGCCATCGTAGCATAGTATGATGACCCAGAATTGTCTTGTGGAATGGAAGAAGAATTTAGTGTTCCTCTTTGTATTCTTTGCCCCATCTATATCATTGCATATTACGTCAAATTCTCATTTACATTTGTATTGTTTGATTTATAAAATGTCATCTTTCCAATCTCATTTCTTCGAGACCTGCAATGACAATGAAATGGAAATATGTAATTTCAAAATCATTTCTATCGAAGCTGAAGGCAAAATAATTTTTCTCCCCAGAAAAGGCTTCATTTCAACCATCTTTGAGACTTTAACGTTATCTTGATAATAACAACATGATTATGACAATCATATTCATGATGATACTGATGAAGGTGATGGTCATGATGGTGATGGCAGTTGTGAGATATGTTGGTGATGGCGGTGATGAAGATAATAATTTTTTATCTTAGTGGAGGATGGGGATTAGTATGAAGTTGGTAGTGGTTGGTAGATTTGCTGGTGATTGTGATTATGATTAAGATGATGATGATAATGATGGCGATGGTGATGCAGTTGGTGGTTGTGATTATGCACGATGATAATAAAGATGACGAGAATAATTGTAAGGGTGGTGAACAGCACCACCACCACCGCCTCCATCATCAATAATATCATTGCCATTCGTTCTCATTATACCATGATTTAAGTTAAAGTCAAGTTCTAAAATAACACATTTTCTCTCATCTGTCCAAAGTAACATTGACAAAATTGATTTTGACACAAAATTGTCAAATTTCATTTTCTCTGACAAAGAAAAATAAGTAAATTGGGTGACATTCTAACCATAACAAATTACAATATCTGTGTTGTTGCCCCCCCTGATTTTCACTGGAACTGTTTCCGTTCAATCTGAAGCTGTCTCTGCTATTAGAGTCTTCTTTTCTCAGTACAGTGTGTTTTGCTCTCTATGAATTACACTGTTCGTCATACAGGTGGAATATTTTTTTCTGGCTCCAACGATGCTATGTTGCTCTGGCTTGAATTTCTTGAATGTGTTGGTCACCGCTTTCACTCTTTCGGGGTCCTAGCTATATCTTGGACGTTCCCTTAATCCTTTCCAGTTATTTTTCTTCCAAATAGTTTTGGAACCACCAGAAGATGGCCATTTCCCTATTTTTTCTTATTTTTGGGCCCCTTTTTGTTGACGCGACCCACCAAGGCACCCTCAGTCCTACCCCAAGTAAACACGTCTGAGGTGTAGAGTTGTTATTGTTCTTTAAGTTAAGTCTAATTATATGGTTACAGACTTGATTCGTTTGTCTAGGGGAGGGGTCAAAGTTTATTTTGATTGGGGTTCAACATTGATTTTAACCTTTTTTACACCATGAAAATTTCTATCTTCCCTAATTTTTTTTTGTAAAATATCAGCAAAATATAAAAATCAAAGTATATTAAAATATCATCAATAGTTACCATTTAAAATCTTGCCATCAAGGCTAAAAAGAAAGTTAGGGAAAATGATAATAATTAAGGGTTAAAGGTTGTTTCTTATTTCTTTTGTTTTTAGCAAAAAGGTTGAATACAATATTCCGAATTTTTACCAATCATACTTTTTGTTTCAACCCCTCCCCTAGACAAGAGAACCAAGCCTTTCCCCGTAAATCTAGATTTAACTTAAAAACCAACATAAACAGTACACCTCCGACGCGTTTCATGGGGGAGGGGGGCTTGATCGGCCGGGTAACCAAAAAGGGGCCCCAAAATGAGAATTAAAAAAAAAAATGACCAAAAATGAGCATCATGGGGGTTGACAGAACTCTTTTGGAAAAAAAAAAATCTTCGTGAAGGGTTTGGAGAATGTTCAAAATATAGCCAGGGTCCCGAAAAGTAAAAGCAGGGACAAACATATTCAAGAAATTAAAGCCGGAGCAAAATCATGTCGCTATAGCGGCAAAAAAAGAATAAAAATAATATTCCATCTTTATGACGGACAGTGTATGATCAGCTATTGAATTTCCCGCGGTCTGCATCTGGTGAAGATTTTTATACAATAAGGAGGTCACGTGATGCTTTCTTCAATAAAACGCATTAGCCCATGCGCAAACATAATAAAGTCTCTTGTCCCAAGACAATTAGCCCCACAGAATGTATTCAATTCGGAAATCTTGATTCGCGCCTGCGATGCCCAAACGACGTCGGTTGACATTCGGGTCTCCTCACTGGCGTAAATCCCGGGGGGGATGGGGGGGATACATCCCCCCCCCCAGATTTTTGAGGATCGGGGGGGGGGGGATGGCCTGTAAAACATCCCCCCCCCAGTTTCAAGAAAGAAATGAAAAAAAATACACTTAGAATAATTGTTGTTATTGGTTAAAATAGCGCTTTCAATTACTAAAAAAATGCATCTTTTTTACTCCAAAACCCCAAATTTTTCCTGCTCGCGTCGCTATTGCGACCTCGCACTAAGTAACAAACATTAACCTAGCGTATATAAAAGGTTGGATCTCAATGCGCCTCGTCTGGCGGATAAACCTTAGGAAAGGGTGTTGTTGACAATTATGCCAATACATTATTTGCAGTTGTGTGCGGGCTAGGTTGATTGGAGGGTTTGGGTCCTGCAGCTCACAAAATTTTCATTTAGCAAAGATTGTGGATTTGTCTTCATTATCGCTGTTAGTGTTATTAACTTTCTAAATTTTTAGTCATCTTCTAAATAGATACAAATTTCGGCTCGCACTCGCTCTCGCTGATACTAAACAGGATCTATACTGCCCAAAATAATATCTCAATTTTAGCTTTAAAAATTTTGGCTCGCGCTTCGCGCTCGCAATTACTTTTTCCATTACTAAAATGAACAGAATCAAGGCAGCCTTTAATAAAAGTATACATTTAAAGACAAATTTCTTCGTACCTTCTCCTCTCCGAATAAATTTCTCTTCAGGTTCTATGCTCTGATCATAAAGTGTCCCCCTATTCAGAAAATGTACCATTTTTCCATCGAGACCGACCCCATTCAAATCCTTTTCGCCGGCACTACTATATGTTTTTGTTTTGTTATTTTTTCGCGCTCGCGGTAACTATACAGGACCTTTAATGAACAAACAATATATTTTACCTTTAAAATTTTCGCGCTCGCGCTTCGCGCTCCGCATTAGTTTTCCATTACTTAAATGAACAATAATCAAGGTACATTATGATTCTTAAGGCATACATTCACAGACAAATTTTCGTTGTATCCCCTCCGTTTCCGAATATATTTCCCTATAGATCCCATGCCATCTGATCTAAAGTGTAACCAGTTTTCAGAACGGTGCCACTTTTTTTTATCAAGACCCGTGACTTTCAAATCACGTTCCGCCACCTCTGCTATCATTATAGGCCTATATATATATTTTTTCCGCGCTCGCGGATACTATATGTGACCTTTAATGCACAAACATATCTTATTTAAGCTTAATTTTTTTTGGCTCGCGCTTCGCGCTCGATGATACTAAATCGGACCTATAATGCACAATTATCTTCAACTTTCAGCTTAAAATTTTCGGCTCGCGCTTCGCGCTCGCATTAGTTTTTCCATTACTGAAATGAACCCTAATCAAGACAGCCATAAGCTAAAAGCATACATTTAAAGACAAATTATATTCGTACCCCCTCCCTCTCAAATCCATTTCGCCGTATATGGGTATTAAAAACGTGTGTCACGAGTGCTTGTGTAGGCCTATTTTAAAACAAGATAGCGACAAGTTGGCAAATTATTTCGATCATCCCCCCACTCCTCGACACGGATTTACGCCCTTGGGTCTCCTTCGGGTAAACTTCATATTACCTTCGCGTGTGATTCATAGCGCTATCGTGTAACCTTCTTAACTTTGCGCGAACCCTAAAAATGACCCCTTCGTATAACCATCGCACCTGAACATCGGGACAGTGTGACGCCAGCTTTATCGAAAGACATATTTTGAACTCTCTCTTGAATATAAGGAATGCATAGCTTTAGAATCTACTCATGGCTATATTGAAACTTCAAAAATGATTCTATTGTAAACTGTTAGAACGCGGTTTAAAAATTTCGCTGTTTAAAAAAATGTTGGTTTAAAAGTTAAACATTCTTGTTTTATATTTAATGATTGTTGTTTAAAACCGGAAAAGCGAGGTTTTATAGCCTTAATCAAGACCTGTTTAGAGACATATTACACTGTATTAAACAGGTTTTGATTAAACAGACCGAGGCAATGTCATGTGATAGTCATGAGCTAATGGCATCACTCGTTACATGCTAGGTAAATCGGCGCAACATTTCAAACATGGCGAAGGACTTATGCCTCACACATTAAAAAGTGTATATACAGATGTGTTGGCTCAGTGGATAGAGCGTCTGCCTTATAATCGAAAGGTCGTGAGTTCGATACCCGGCCGAGTTAACTAAAAGTTGGAGCGTTTTTACTCTTGGAGAGAAGCGTGGAACAACACTGTTGATATTTTAAACAAACTTTTAAACAACAAGAATGTTAAAGTTTAAACAACTACAGGTTGTTTAATTCTTAAACAACGCTGTGCGATTCACCGGTTAACACGCAGTTGTTTAAGATTTTAAACAACTTGTTTAATTTTTTCTAACAGTGTATATTTATAGGTCAGACCTACCAAGTCTTACGCCCCTGGCCCCGGCGTGAGACTCACGCCTCAGCACCTCATCTCCCGCTCACCCGCCCAGCCCTCATAATCTCACGCCTCAGAAAAAAAAACTGGAGAAATTATGAAAAACCAGACCATTTTTACCATTTTGGGGCCTCAAAACTCTAAAAATCGACAGTCTTGTCGCGCATTGAGCACTGCACTAGCACTGCGAATGCGATGTGTAATCAGGCCCCCGAAGGTCCGCCATCTTTGCTGTGACATTTGAACGGTTCTATAAGCCCCAATACATATTCATTTTGTAAGATTGTATTGTATTGTATTTATTCAGACAAACATGTCTAGGGATGCAGAAAAGGATTTGTAAAAACCCGTACAGGTCTGCATCCCCGATAAAAAATAAAATTACAAGAAAATCAATATTGCATCAAAACAAAGTTACAAAATAATCATTATAAAAGCGAATAAAGCAAATACTCATAATGAACACGATAAAGTAAAACAGGAAGTATGTACATGAGTAAATAGAGTGAGATAAAATCACATTCCAAAATATGAAAATTGAGTATACAATGATATTAAAGACTATTAGGAAGTTTGCAGCATAACAAGCATTTATGTATATATTGATATTGCAAATTTTGATGTAGAGTAATTATATTTAAAAGAAGACAAATACTGTTATTGCGGAGTTAAAAACAAAGTTAAATGTGTAAATAACTCTTCAAGGCTATTTTGAAAGTAGAGAGAGATGGACTATTAACGACATTATTTGGGAGTAAGTTCCACTCATTGGCAGTTCTTAGATAAAAAGAATTCTTGAAATATGCTTCCATACTTCGCATAAGCAATACACGCAACAAAAAAGCAAAACACGGAGCAGTGTCGAGCATGCGCATTGAGAGAGGTCAAATCGGGACAAATTATGCATTTATGTTAATATATTCATTAGGTGGCGCATCGATATTGACCAATCATCGTTCTTTAAAGTTTAATTGGTTATTTAGAAAAAGCCAGCTGGCAAACATAAACAATAACGTCCCAATAAGAAAACAATTTATCGGGGCTGTCCCCTTTTTCAATATTTGTATGATCAGTTGTAGGTATATGTGTATGTGTGTAATGCAGGCGCGCGCCTCCTTTGTGTACAAGTTAATATTGCGCGCGCATATATAGTAACGCGCACTACTTCCAAAGACGATGCTCACACCCAGCCACTCTCTGAACTTGGCATCTCTGATAGGTATATACATTTACAGGTTGACTCCAAGTACCCCTACAGTTTAGATAATGAAGGCATATTCGTTTGATCCTCACATTGCCATTTTTCTTTTCCTTTTATTTTTGTTATTATTTTTTTTTTATCTTAAGATTTTCCAATTTGTTTTCATTTAGTTTTAATTCAAGGTTAGGCAAGCATCTCCTAAGCAGATATTCGGTTTTTTGACGAGATATTGTTTTTCAGGGTTTAACCTGACACATTATTACCTTTCTACCTGCATGATTACATAGACTGACAGCATGTAGAACAAGTCAGCTCAGATCATTGCAAGCATTGACATGATTGATGACAAAGTTTACAATTTCGTTTCAAACCTGCACAGACGCAAGTACAGTCTTCTACACTCTGTGAAAGATCCAATGGCCTTTAGCCAAGTCGATGACACGATCGTCAACGAGATCATGCGATCACGAGCTCAGGAACCAGGGATGGTGAAGGCACAGGAGATTCTAGATCGGATTCACAGGAGAGAGCTCTACCAGTGCATTGGAACATACCAGTATGCCAGTGATAAGCCGGTATTTCATGTATTTTTTTTTTTTTTATATTTGTCGATTGATCATGATTTTTTTTTCCAATTATCTGTCTATCAATTTACTACATACTTATATATGCAATATATAATTATATATTAATGCCCAATGATTCCCGGCGGAGGCAATTTCTGCAACCTGAAATTCAAAATGGAAGACAGCTGTGGGGTCATTGGGTCAAGCTACGTCAATATAAAATTCTATAAACCAATTTCTTTCGCTCTATTATTAAAAAAGGGAAATGCCAAGGTTGTTTGTGTTTGTCAGTTATTTCACTGTATTATCCCTTCTGACTTACACTTGTATCATAACTTATAAAGCTATAGGATCCAACCAATTAGGCACGACGGCTTCTCACTGGCCATTATTCATCTGCACCACACAAAAAGAATTTCATGGAGGTTCTTGGGGTCATTGGGTCAAGCTACGTCACTACAGGGTGTATCAATAAAAACGGGACAGATTTGAAAAGTCTGCCAAAATTTCATTTCAAATTATGATGTCTATATTTTGATGATTTATAATGCTCTGAAGTCTTATCTTCTGCAATTTGAAAAAATAGTTTCGTTCAAGCTTGAGCGCACACACAGAACGTTTTTGTCGGGGGCTCAAAAGGCTGGCGACAAAATAGAAAAAATTAGAATACGACGATCATGCAGACTTTTCTGCTACCAGCAGACTTACTTTTAACTTTTCATTATCTTTGCCATGGTTTTAGAAATATGCTTTCAAAATACATTTACAAAGCTATTATTTACTTGAATTTGCTTTTTGTTTTGTTTTGTTGTGGTTTTTCACGTTAACAAGTTATCTTTGCACTGAATATTCCCTCAAACTAGAAAAATGAATAAGAAATGTTATCAACCGCAAGAAAGGGGATTTGGTTGGTCGGAAGATTATTTGATTGATTGACTGCTTTGTTAATTTAATTGATTGATTGTTTGATTGATGGATTGATTATTTAATTGATCGATTGATTGATTGAATGAAGGATTGAAGGATTGACCATTTTGAATGATGATCGTTTGGTTAATTCATTGTTTTCTTATAAATGATTGATTTTGATTGATCGATTACTTTTTTTTATTGATTGTTCAAATGATTGATAAATCGTTGAAAGAATCATAGGAAATCACCTCATTTGACTAACATAATCATTATATCTCAGTGTAAAGTAACAATCAATCCGAATGTACCACCGCGATTTAAAAATAAATAATACCCCCTTTTTTAACCTTAAGACAAAAACCTTCCGTGTTCGTTCAAGCATGAACAAAACAAACAAAGCAATCAATCAATCAATCAATCATCAATCAATCAATCAATCATCAATCAACAATCAATCAATCAATCATCAATCAATCAAATATCAATCATTAAACAGCATCGACATCCCCTTTCCTGGGTTGACAAAAAAAGGCATTTAAGTTTGAAGGAAAATTTATTGAAAAAGATTACATATTAAGATGACAAAGAAAAAACAAAAACAAAACAATTACAGTCAATAAAAGGCTTTGTAAATGAATTTCAAATCATAATTCGAAAATATTAGCAAAGAAAGAGAAGTTTAGAAGAAGACTGCTGATTAGCAAGAAGTCTGCATGATCATATTTCTCGTTTTTTCCATTTTGTGCGCAAGCCTTTTTTTTTGAGCCCCCGATAAAAGTTCTGTGTACTCAAGCATGAACGAAACTTATTTTTTTAAAAATTACATTTGAAAGATAAGACTTCAGAGCATCTATTAAACATAAAAATATAGACATCAATGATTTGAAACAAAATTTTGGACAGACTTTTTCAAAACTGTCCCTTTTTTATGACACGCACTGTAATCTTTCTAAAAACCAAATTTCTTTCGCTCTTTATGAAAAAAAGAAGATTTTCCAAGGTTGTCTGTTGTTTGTCATATTATTTCACTAATATACTGCCTGCTATATAATATTATTATATATATATATATATATATATATATAATATATATATATATATATATTTATATATGACGAGTTTCATTCCAAAAGGCACTAAATCCACTTTATAACTTCAGAGAAAATGGCATTTGTATACCAGATTTTGTACAGGCCGTCTATGGTAAAAGGAAATTTCAAAATGTGTTTCTTACAGTTGCAATCACAATTAAAAACTAGAGCTTTATAATTGTAATGCGTACAATTATCGGTTGGTAATGTACTGATATGTATGTGTAATTCAAAAAAGTATGCAGCAATTGGCTACAGGGAGAGAGAGAACAAAAATGAAACGGAAAGAGATAGTGATAAACTTTTTGAGAAAGAAGAAAATGAATAGTGCAATGTGTAAGAATTTTAGCATTTAATTACCTTTTACAATTTCGACTTTTTGGGAACTGTCTCAGCCTTAACATGAAAAGCATTTGGGAGAGAATCAACCAATATTTATGCTGATAATAACTAAATTTGGGATTGAAATTGGATTGAAAAAAAAAAATTAGGGTTGCATGAGAATATGCCCGATGTTTTATTCCTTAGACCCCACATTTTATAAGTGGATTATATTTACTATGTCATAAACTTTCAGAACATGTGAAAAAATAAAAAGGGTTTCGACCCTTTTTACGTTAATTGCCCCATTGACGCACGCACGGAAATTGAAATTTGATGAGCGCGTGCGTCTGTGTGGTCGGCTGGAAACGATTTAAAATATTTAGAAACTCCTAAGAGAAGTGTCTAAATTGCCAATCAAGAAAAAAACCCGGAATTTTATGCGATTTACAAAGTGCGCGCAAAACGCGCGCACAGGCGCTTACGCGCGGAAATTTTCAAAATTCTTGAAATGGCCTGAAACATACTTTGTATAAATATGGGGTAATTTTGAGCATTTTTAGATTTTCACACACCGGTTTTTCAAAATTTTCAACCTGTTACAAGCATTTATCAAATAGGCTGTCGAATTATTTTTTGTTAGGAAAATGACGCTCTTCAAATTAAGACCAGCCACGATTCATTTGGCCACAATTTTTGACGCCAACGCTTCTGGAAAAAAAAAAGAAAGAAAAAAAAACATTTGTAATTGATGGTGTATCCAACTCTGAAAAGATAATTGGGGGTTGCCGTTGATCCTGAACAATTATTCAGGATTTTGTGTAGGCATGTGTTTGGCCAAAAATGGCATATTTTGACAAAATTGACAAAATTCGCGTGCGCGTAGTTCCAACTTGAACAGACGATCATTTCGTTATAAATAGTCTAAACATAGTGTTTATGGTGTCAAATTGTTGTGAATATTATCAAGATTCCTTTAAGAGCAAAAAATTGATGATCTGATACTGCATTCTTCCCCGACGTGCATAAATTCTAGGTTCTTTGCTAGTGGTACGGTACCGTAGTTCTAGCTAGCTAGCTGAGCTTGCGAGCTCGCTGACTGAGTGTGTTGTGCAGAATGTGGCCGTGGTGTACTGCGCTGTGTAGCTGCATCTAACTTTAGTTTTCCAGAACTGGATTTATTATTTTTTTGAAGCAAGCCATCGACTGAATCTACCGTTACAGCTTGAACAGGGACATATGAAAGTTAGTCTTTAACTTACGTGAAACTAAAAATGGCACACTGCTCTAAGGATGACGATTTTAGTTTGTTGTCAAACCAGAGTGGTCTATGATGCCATTTGGTCAACCCAGGGTAGACACCAATGCCAACTGTCAATATCACTAGCATCTTCTAGATTTTCGTTTGTTGTCAATCCAGGGTTGTCTATTATGCCATTTGGTCAACCCAGGGTTGTCTATGATGCCATTTGGTCAACCCAGGGTTGTCTATGATGCCATTTGGTCAACCCAGGGTAGACAACAATGCCAACTGTCAATATCACATGTAACGTTAGATTATATTTTGTTGTCAACCCAGGGTTGTCTATGATGTCATTTGGTCAACCCAGGGTAGACAACAATGCCAACTGTCAATATCACATCTAACGTTAGAGTTTAGTTTGTTGTCAACCCAGGGTTGTCTATGATGCCATTTGGTCAACCCAGGGTAGACAACAATGCCAAGTGTCAATATCACATCTAACGTTAGATTTTATTTTGTTGTCAACCCAGGGTTGTCTATGATGCCATTTGGTCAACCCAGGGTAGACACCAATGCCAACTGTCAATATCACAAGCATCTTCTAGATTTTCGTTTGTTGTCAACCCAGGGTTGTCTATGATGCCATTAGGTCAACCCAGGGTTGTATATGATGCCATTTGGTCAACCCAGGGTAGACAACAATGCCAAGTGTCAATATCACATCTAACGTTAGATTTTAGTTTGTTGTCAACCTAGAGTTGTCTATGGGGCCATTTCGTCAACCCAGGGTAGACGTATATTACTTAAAGTTATCGCCTTTGATAAAGGCTATACCAACTTTTCGGCTGTTCCAATAACCAAAATTCCTCCCTTATGTTATTTTCATTATTATATTGACCAACAAGAGAAGAGCAATCAAACGAAGGAGTTTTGATCAAACATTGAATTCGACATTCAAAGCAACTGAATATCATTTAAACTACATTTGCTTGACAGCTTGTACAGCTTTTGTAGTTGACGAAATTGATATCATGAAGGCAATGACCACCAAATGCTTATGGAGATTATGATGGAAAACCAGCAGGCCCTATTGTAAATAATCATGCTACTGTGTAATGATACTGTATACATGCGAAAAATGACTAAGTTTCCTTGTCTACCCGGGGTTGGTCACCCCGGGGGTGCCCAACCCCGGGTTGTTTGTCATGTGGGTATTTCCATTGCTGCATATATATATATATATATATATATATAAACACAACACAAAAAGTAAGTTCCCCCTATTTCAGATATCAATATCGATAAAGTTTTAATGCTCGTCGGTCACGACGGACTAGCTTTCCAGGAAGCTAGTCGGTCATGACAGACTAGCTTTAAAGCTACAAGTAATCTAAAAGAAAAGTAGCGCCTATATTTATTATTAGAGCTTTAAAGCTCGTCAAGCTTGATGCTAGTCCGTCGATGCGACTGACTAGGAAAATAAAAGTAGCTGGGTGGAACCAGTTTACCCATTAAAATGACTGACTAGCTTTTGATACAAATAGTTGCAATGTCGTTTCAATGTACCTTCTCTATTTATTCTGTTTCCGAGCACAATCAAGTTCATAATATATTCTGAAACAAAGGTTGGTTTGGCTAGACAATCTGAAAGCTTACGAGACATAACATCTGTAACATCCGACCTCTCAGTAGGAACACTAATCATATAGTCAATCACGCGACTGTCTATAATAATGATATGCAGACGGTTTCTTTGCATGGTCAGAACAATCAACTATAATCTGGTTTCCATCATTGTGCATAATAATCGTACATACACCGTGGGCTAATATCACTACTGAAAAGTTAGTCTCTTTTCAGGATATTACATTTCTCCCTTTTTTCAAAAGATTTAAATTTTGGTAAAATCCAAATAATTTTGCTACTTTGAATTATTTTCAAAGTTCTGGTTTTCAATGTTTAATATTCTTTCAAAATATTTAAATAAATGAAAGTTTAGTCTTTCATCTCAAAATTTTACTGAACTGTGTTTTGTGTATTTCTTTTTGTCTATTTGTTGTTTTGAAAGAGACTATGAATAATTTTGGATTGAGTTATCGTTATGTCAATAACTCGCCACGTAACTTTTAACATGCATTAATATAAACATAAATTAACTTAGAATTACTAATCTTCTTTCTTCATGAACTTCTTTCTTCACTTCTTCTTTCTTCATTAACTTCTTTCTTGATTTTCTTGATTTCTTTTCGTTTTGTATAATCTTCGTCCATCTTCGTTTCTTCGGTCATCTTCGGTCATTTTCGTTTCCTTCTCCCTCTTCAGAAGTTGGTAACGAAGTCTTTCCATCGGTCTGGTGGTTTGGTCTTCCTTCTAGGTCGTTGGTTGGATTGGTTGGTTTGGTATGTAGTCTTCCCTCGAGTGGTAGGGTTTGGGTTTGGTTTCACTTTGGGTAGTGGTATTGGTTGGCTCTCGTCTCCCCAAGTTTGTGTAGTTGAAACTTCATCACCGGTATTGTGTTCGTACGTCTGGTTCAGCGATGTCATCATGAAAGTTATCGTGTGGTGTAGGTAGATCATCTTCCGGGATTGTTTCTTGCAGTAGGTTCTCTCGCCAATCTTCAGGTGTTTCATCATTAACTGGCTGATCAAGGTTTTGTACTACTGCATTAGCCAATTTGAATTGACTGGCATCTCTGTATACCTGTCTTCCATCAGTCACTCGTCTCGCAGCTTTGAAGATCCATCAATTCTATATATGGTATAGAATGCTGGTTCAAATGCTGTTGTCCATTTGTTTTTCTGTGCTGTTTGAGAAGAACAAAATCTCCAGTCACAAATCATGTGGCTTTGTGTTCCTATTCTCTTCTGTTTCTTTAGTCTGTCCTTGTACTCTCTTGTCTCTGTCATTGACTCTCTTGTCTTTGTCTGTGACTGCATCCTGTGGTTTCACATGATCTAGTTTGGTTCTCACAGGTCTTCCCATCAGTGCATCATATGGTGTTGTTTTGTAGCTGGTGGGGTGTTGATCTATATCCATCAGCATTTCTTGCACTGCTGTCTCCCGGTTCTCTTTCTGTAAGTGAGCAATCTGTTCAGTCTTGTTGAGCATTTTCTTAAAGCTTTCTGCTTCTCCATTAGCTCTAGCATGTTCTGGTGTAACTTTGTGGTGCACAAATCCTTCCTCTTGTGCAAACTCTTTGAATTCTCTTGAGTTAAATGGTGGGCCATTGCAGTCTCGATCTTGTTTGGCACTCCATGCGTTGAGAACATCTTTTGCAACTTTGGTTTGGTTGCTTTCCACGATGTTGAATGAGTAGTCTCCACCTCTGGATACCTAGTCGTTTATCAACTGCTACAAGATTGTAGTGTCCATCTGGGTAAGGTCCTCCAAAGTCCATAGCTAACACATCCCATGGCTTATCTGGTATAGTAGTCATCTTGACTGGTTCTTGCCTGTGTTGCTTTGTGGTGACTTGGCATTCATAGCATTGACCTATCAATTGTTCGGTCATTCTGTTCATTTCTGGGAACCAATATTTCTCTCTGAGCATTTGCTTCGTTTTGGTTATACCCAAGTGTCCCATCTTGTGGGCTGCTCTGATTGCTTTTCTCTGCAATGCTGTTGGTAACACAATCACATTCGATCTGAATATCATGTGTTCTGCAATGTACAACTCATACCGGATAGGATAGTATGGCTTGATATCCTCATCTTTTCTGAACTCTTCCCAGTCATCTTGTGAGATTCTCTGTTTGAGTTTATTCAGCTGTTGATCTTGTGCTGTCTCATCTTTGATCGTGCCAAGAAAAACTGAGTGTTCATCCAACACAATTTGTTTAATCATCTTTTCTGTCTTGTCCTGTCCTACTTCAGGTAGTGGGTGTCTTGACAGAAAGTCCAGTTGGTCTGCCTCGTCTTTCCCTGGTTCATATACCAGTTCATAGTCGACATGACCCATGTCCATGACCCATTTCTCGATCCGGGGTGGCAGCTTGGCTGTTGGCTTGTTGAACATACTGATAATTGGCTTGTGTGCTGTTATGATCTTGAATCTAGGTGCACCGAGTAGATACATCCTCAATCTCTTCTTCGCCCAGTTGACAGCAAGAGCATCCTTCTCAGTCTGGCTGTACCTCTTTTCAGCGTCTGTCATAGTTCTGCTGATGTAGTGGATTGGTTGCATCCCTCTATCAGTACATTTGAACAGTCCAGCTGATAGTCCTTCATGGAAACTGGCTTCAGTTCGAAGAATGATCTTCTGGGAAGGATCAAAGTAAGCTATGATGTCCTTACTCGTGATACTGTCCTTCAATCTCTTGAATGCGTCTTCTTCCTTGTCTTTCCAGACAAACTTGGTGTCCTTCTTGGTCAGTTCTCTCAAAGGTGCGGTCAGGCTAGAGTATCTGGGTATGAATTTGGACAAATACCCGATCATCCCGAGAAAGCTCCTCACTGCTCCCTTCGATTCGGGTCTTTCACACTCTTTTACAGCTCTCACCTTGTCTTCTGTTGGCTTCAGACCGTCCTTTGTGAACAAATAACCATAGAATTCTATCTCTTCAACTGCAAATTGACATTTAACATTGTTGAAAGTTATATTGAAGTCTGCAGCTCGTTGTAAGACTTGTTCCAGGACCTCGTTGTTTTCTTCTAGGGTCTGGCCCCCTAGCAGGATGTCGTCTCTTTGTGTCAGGCAGTTCGGAATGTCTCCAAAGATTCTTTCGATTATCTCGTCGAATAGATCCTGAGATGACTTCGCTCCAAAAATCAGTCTCTTTGGGCGTAAGTTTCCCCACGGCGTGCTAAAGGTGGCTATACCTCTTGATGCCGGGTCAAGCATTACCTGATGGTAACCCTGCTTCATATCCAATTTGGAGAAGACTTTACAGTTGTGGAACTTATACATAAAGTCTTCCACGATTGGTGTCTGCCTTATTGTACTTCTCTCCATATGTCTGTTGACGACTCTCAAATCAACGCTAGCTCGAATCTGGTGAGGTTGTAGTTCCTCCTTTGGCGTGTCTTGAAATCTGAGTTTCGGCTGAACTACTAAGGGAGAACACCATGTTATGGGTTCGTTCTCTGGTATCTCTTCGAAGATCTCCTCCTTTATACACTCATCCACCCATTCCTTTAAGGCTTCTGTAAGTAAAATGGCACCGGTCTTGGCTTCTGGGTAACTGGCGCCGCTTCTGGATTCATGTGGAATTTTGCGTATATCTCTTTCCCGTTCTTGCGATCATAGATCTTGCCGATCCCTTCAAACACATCTTTGTGCTTGTTCACAATCTTTTCCACACCTGATTCATCTGTGGACTTCTTCTTTACCCTTCCGATCCTTAGCTCATTCTGGGGTTTCAACGAGCCATCTGGTCTCAACTCCAGCATCCCCAGAGCTATGGCCGTCTCCTCTCCAAGCAAGGGTAAGGAGTTAATTGAATTTCGGATCACAATGAACTCTGCTTCTACTCCTCTTGTTTTGTTCCGCACTACTGTCTCAAATTTTCCTTTTACCTCAAGAGCCGTTTGGAGGGTTGCTACGTTGATTTCCGTTGCTTCTAGCTGTAGCTCTGCATCAGATCTGTGAAGGAGTGCTTTGAATTGGTGTTCATCCGTGATATTTATTTCAGCTCCACTGTCCAGCTCAATCTGTGCATCTATGTCTGCAATTCTGACATAAGCTTTCTTACTGGTACTCCCTATTTTCTTTAGGATCACAGTTTTTACTCTGCTCATGTGTGCGATGAAATCATCATCTGAACTTGTCTCAGAATGTTCATTTGTTTCAGTTTTCCTCACTCTGTGTTTCTCTGTGTATTCTTTCTTTTTCGGACTTTTCCCCGTTTTACACACAGCAGCAAAATGGTTAGACTTCCCGCACTGTTTGCATTTCTGTCCATATGCTGGGCATTTTTGACCTTTGACATGTTTGTCATACCCACAGTATGTGCATTTGATTTCTTTTCCAGATCCACGATTCTTTGACATTGTCTGCTTCTTTTTGTCTGGTGACCATTTTTTCTTTTGTAGTTTTGCTACATGTCTGTCATTTGTGGTTTCATTTTTCATGTCTTCCATTTGCATTCTGACATCCTCCATCTGTGAGGCTTCACTAAGTAATTGGGACAATGTCCACTGCTTTGCAATTGCTTTCTGTACCAGAACTGGATTTTTGATTGTTTGGATGAGATGTTCCATTATCCTTTCATCATTTGTCTGGCCAAATTCACAATCTGCCGCTCTCTCTCTGACTCTAGCAGCATAAGCAACAGTCGATTCATTCTCTTCCATTCTCGTTTTAAGGAAAATGTATCTTGCATGGTGCTTATTTTTCTTAGGCTTATAATAGTCATCTAGCTTTTTCTTCATCTTTGTGTAGCAATCTTGGTTAGAGCTAGAACTATCTCCTACTTCTGGAAGTGATTTAGCTAATCTGGCTATTTCTTTTCCTCCATATATCACCAAAGCATCCGCCTTGTCTTGCGGTTCAGCAATCTTAAAATACCAAAACTCTCTCTCTAATCCCTCTATCCAGTCTTCCCAGGCTTTCCCTGTGGTAATCTGGTTATCAATGTGTACAAATGGACCAGTTTTGAGGTTCCTCGTCTCTGTGACGATCTGTATTTTGTCTGCCATTGTGGTAAACAGACATCAACTTCAACGAATGGGACTAGTAGTAGTATTGGCTACGGTACTCACTGTGTAACTCAACCAGCGATCAGGCACAACTCCGTCTGCAAAACCAGCGAAAAACTCTGCTTTTCATCCTCCTTTCAATTTGCAAGGGTCGCCAATGTAACATCCGACCTCTCAGTAGGAACACTAATCATATAGTCAATCACGCGACTGTCTATAATAATGATATGCAGACAGTTTCTTTGCATGGTCAGAACAATCAACTATAATCTGGTTTCCATCATTGTGCATAATAATCGTACATACACCGTGGGCTAATATCACTACTGAAAAGTTAGTCTCTTTTCAGGATATTACAACATCTATCATGACAAGTATGCAATTCACGGGTACCGGTAGGTTCCAAATATTGTTCTCCATTCTTCAATTATAGGATAATTGAATACTTTGTTACTATAGAACTCAAGAACCTGGCATTTTCTGACAGATTGCTGGTGAATGCCCGGCTTAGCAACAACAGTGAATAGAAGTTGGATACAATCAACATTCTCAAACAGAGGTTGTTTTGGCTTGACAATCTGAGAGCAATACGATAGCCGAAATAACATCAATCGTGACCAATATGCCATTCACGAGTAGGTTAGAAATATTGTTCCATTCTTTAATTACAGGCTAATTGAATACTTCGCTACTATAGAACCCATGATCCGTCGATTCTTACAGATTGCTGGTGAATGCCCGGCTTAGCAACAGCAATGTATAGAAGGTGGTACAATTGATTGGATAACATGCGCATTGCGAAAAGGACATCACTATAAGTTGCATCTATGTGAATTCCATTATAGTGAGCAAACTGTACAGACGCACACTTGATATACCCCGTAAAGCTTAAGATTTTGATTATAATGGCGATCTCCTTCCTGTGACATGACTGTGTAAGTACTCTTTTTAAATTCCTTATGTTTCAGTTCACAGATAGCGTTATTTTTTGACATAGATTAATGCTATAATCACCAACGAGAAAAAATTATGTCTTGCCAAATCAATTTATAAATTGTGTGTATTACAACGATGGTAACAATCACATTAAATTATGAAAATCGAAATTTAATTCTACACTGTTGCTCATGTAGGTTGGATATTTTTTATGCGATCCAGTCACATCACTTTGCTCCGGCTTCAATTTCTAGAACTTGCTTGTCCGGCTGCTTTCACTTTTTGGTACCCTTGCTATATCTTGGACGTTCCCCAGCCATTCCCGGGTATTGGAAAATAAAAACAGTTTGTCAACCCCCACAATGCCCATTTTTGCCATTTTATCACATTTGGGGCCCCTTTTTTCTTCACCCGGCTGACCAAGACCCCCCCCCGTCCTACCCCCAAGAAATGCGTGTGAAGTATAGGGTTGTTATTGTTCTATAAGTTAAATCTAGTTTTACGGTCACAGACTTAGATTTATTGTCTAGGGGGAGGGTCAATGTTTATTTTGATTGGGGTTCAAAATTGATTTTCTTTATTTTTACAACATGGAAATTTCTGTCTTCCCAAAAATCTATTGTAGAATCTCAGCCAAACATAAATCATAATGAAAAATAGACTATGGTAACCATTTACAACCTTGTCATTAAGGCTGAAACAAAATTTAGGGATAAACAAAAATTAAGAGTTCATGATTGTTTTTTGTTTCCTTTATTTTTACCATAAAGGTAGAATAAAATATTTCAATTTTTCACCGATCTCACTTTTTACTTCAACCCCTCCCCTAGACAAGAGACCAAAGCCTGTGACCTTAAATCTTTATTTAACGTAAAGAACAATAACAGGCCTACACTTCAGACGCAATTTGCGGGGGTAGGACGGAGGGGGCCTTGGTCAGCCGGGTAAACAAAAAAAGGTGCCCCAAAATGAGAAAAAATGGCAAAAATGGGCATTGTGGGGGTTGACAAAACTTATTTTATTCATCAATCCCTTGGAATTGCTGGGGAACGTCCAAAATATGTCGAGTGTCCCGAAAATTGAAAACGGAGAAAATAATTTAAAGAAATTAAAGCAAGAGCAAAAAGATGTTGCTGGAGCACACAAAAAAAATATCCAACCTTTATGAGCGACAGTGTAATAATAAAATAATGTAGGCGCCACTTTTCTTTTAGATTACTTGTATCTGAAAAAAAAAAAGAATATTGGATTAGAGGCACGACTTTGGGATTCTGAAGTGGCTCTCAAGGACAAGTGTATACGCCGAAAATGCAAAAGCAGGTAGGCCTACAACAAAAAGTCATGATGCAAGCCATGGCGGCGACCCCTGGGCCCCGTGCCCCCATTATTTGATAATTGCCATAATGTTAACTAATAGTGCCTCCTGTATTAATTCCTGTCTTCTGATTTATATCATCATAATAAAATGTTGTTTTTTTGTGTGTGTTTTTCTTGCTCAAATTCTTGTAACAAAATGCATGTTTTTAATCGTATCTTTATAACGTCTTCTAATATTTCAGACTTGACGTCTCTGACAAGCTGGTGAAGCCATATTAACCTCGTCCGTCGTGCTAGTCTGTCAAGACAGCAGCAAGAACATCGCGGCAGAAAAGCGCAACGGACTAGCTTTTACACCATGACCGACTAGTCCTGCTCAAAAGCTCGTCAGTCATCACTACGACTAGCTTTTGTGCTAGTTTGTCAAACTAGTCGGTCACGACGGGCGAGCTTTAAAATTAGTCTGTCGTGACCGACTAGTTTTAAAGCTAGTCAGTCTGGGCATCACTACTACTAGCTTTAAAGCTAGTCGGTCTACCCGTTTAGGTTTTCAGTGTAATACTTTTGAAAAGTGATTATTTTGTCTTTGATGTGTGCTCACTCATGCCTGACTCTACCGATCTATCTTATTTTCATACAAAATGTAGTCAATATGATTGTGTAACAACACCCCTGCCAAGTTATTAAGCGGAAGACTTTTTCGTTAAAAAGTTATGATTTTTTTTAATCAGGATGAAGTTGCTCTTTTATAGCTTTTTGTTGTTTTGATTTTACTCCCATTCTGGCACAATTCGAAATTGACATGTTCGCAAACAACGCGTCGCGTTCATCCAAGCGTAAAGATATAACACACGAAATTGGTACCAAAAGATGCGGGAGGAGTTACTCTTTCAGAATATGTATAAGAAATCTATTTACATTTTTCTTGGTGTAAAGTTTTTTCTGACTCACTCGGTATATACACTTTTTGAAAGTATAGAGGGAATTAATTGTCCGAGGGTGGACCTGCAATTTCTATTTTTAACGACGGGCAAAGGCCCGAGGGAGAAATAATAATATTGCCAGTCTAACCGAGGATGATTAATTCCCTCTTTACTTTCGAAAGAAACGCCTGGTATATTTGTTTTATATCCTACTTTAAAGGTTAGAAGGATAGATCTCGATAATTTATTCCTCGTTGATTCATCTCCGATCTTGACCAAAAGCGCATGATTTGTGACGTCAATGATGGAACAGTTGACAATTCCCTCATTGACTTCACGGCATATCAAAGTTCTTCATGGGCGTTTTGTTTTCATCATCATCATGATCATAGCTAGAATATGTTTGGCCGCTTGATGCTAATTGAAGCAATCACTAATCTATCCATATGATAGACTAAAGGTACAAGTTTTAAATATAAACAACCTAAATATTATTCCCTTTTTGGCAGATCAAAAAGGATACGTTAGACCCAGCTACGATCAAGCAAACGATCGTGAAAATGAACACAGGCGAAATATGGCTGGCTAAAAACATCGAGGTAGAGGTAGGTGTTCATCTTTTATCATTTCTTAAAGGATTTGTCTCATTCTCAAAATGAATATTATGAAGGATTTGCATAGTATAGCATTATGATTAATGTGTATATGTGTAAGGGGGCCGTCACACTGAGGTCGTTCTATAACGTCCTAGCCCGTTCTTTAAAAAAATTGCAAAACGGGCAGTGGTCGGGTTGGAACTCATAACTTTTTAAAAATAATAATTTTGAATAAGATGCTAGTCCACTCCTGAATAGTCCTCGTTACGTCAATCTCGTCTTAATCTCGTCCGCAATGCGTTGTTATCCAGTTCAGACCAAGTAACCCGCTCGTTCACTTTATACCATTCGTTGCACGTCCAAATCGTCACTAAGAGAGCCCATGTGTAACATGAACAAAGTTAGGTAGTACACTGTTCGTCATAAAGGTGGAATATTTTTTTCTGGCCCAAGCGACATTATGTTGCTCTGTTATTAATTTCTTGTGGTGTGTTTGTCACCGCTTTCACTTTCTGGGATCCTGGGTATATCTTAGACGTTCCTTCAACCCTTCCCGGGGATTTTTCTTCAAAAAAGTTTGTCACCCCCAGAAGATGGCCATTTTCGTCACTTTTTCTTATTTTTGGGGCCCTTTTTTGTTCAAGCGACCCACCAAGGCCCCTCAGTCCTGCCCCAAGGAAACACGTCTGAGGTGGAGATTTGTTATTGTTCTTTAAATTAAATCTAGATTTATGGTTACAGGCTTGACCCTTTTGTCTAGGGGAGGGGTCAAAATTTATTTTGATTAATGTTCAACATTCATTTTATTAATTTTTACACCATGGAAATTTCTATCTTCCCTAAATTGTATTGTAAAATCTCAACCAAACATAAATCAAAATGAAATATTATCAATAATGACTATTTACAGCATTGTCATCAAGGCTAAACAAAATTTAAGGGGAAAATGGTGGTATTTAAGGGTTGAATGTGGTTTTTCATTTCTTTTGTTTTCAGCATAAAGATGGAATAAAATATTCCAAATTTTCACCAATCTCGTTTTTTACTTCCACCCCTCCCCTAGACAAGAGACGTTAGCCTGTCCCCAGAAATATAGATTTAACTTAAAGAACAATATAAAACAGTACACCTCAGTCGCGTTTCCTGGGGGTTGGACTCAGGGGGGCTTGATTGGCCGGGAAAACAAAAAGGGGCCCCAAAATGAGAAAAAATGACAAAAATGGGCATCACGGGGGTTGACAAAACTTTTTTGGAAAAAGGTCCACGTGACGGGTTGGGAGAATGTCCAAGATATAGCCAGGGTCCCAAAAAGTAAAACAGGGACAAATATATTCAAAAAATTAAAGTCAGAGCAAAATCATGTCGCTATAGCGGCAAAAAAATATTCCACCTTCATGACGGACAGTGTATGTTCGTAGTACGTCCTTTCCGTTCAAAGTAAGTCCTTCCCGTTTAAAGTACGTTGTCACTCCGTTTAATTTTAGAACTGGAAGACAGCCCGATTTTTTTTGAACATGTTAAAAAAATCGGACTTCCTTTCCATTCTCTCCGTTCGAGCCCGTCCGCCAAGTTCGTAAACAGATTGTATAAGGTCTGTACTACGTTCAATCCGTGTGTAAACAGATTGAGCCCGTTCATCAAGAACGTAGTGAGAACTAGTTCAGTGTGACGGGGATTATTGCATGCCGTTTAATAGAAATGGAAAAAGTGTCTTGCCGTCCAAGCTCGCCTGCCATGTCTAACAAGTTTTAAGCAGATTGAAAGAGGTCTTTAGTACGTCCACTCCGTGTGTACATATATTAAGCCCGTTCTTCAATATTTTCAAGAATATGGTAAGAACTCGGTCGGCGCGATATTGTTACCCAGTAATTGTGAAAATAAGAGAAATCTAACAAATTTTTTGGGGGAAATGACCAACGGGCATTGGTCTGAGCAGAACGTGTAAATTTGACCAAACTATTTCTGAAATAAGACGCCAATGCGTTCATAAGCAGTCCTCAATACGTCCATCACGTCTTTAGCTCGTCTGCACATAGCAGGCCCCGTTTCAAAGAGAACCGTTTCAAACAAAGAAAACTCGTCCGCAGTTATTAGAACGATCGAAGTACGGCGATTTCGTTTGCAGTACGTCCATCTCGTTACAGGTACGTCGCCAGGGCGTTAAATTTAGAACGAGATGCGTGCCCGATTTTTTCAACACTTTTTAAAAGGTCAGGCATCTATCCGACCGAGCTCGTTCATAAAGTTGGTAAACAGATCGAATTAAGTCTTTACTACGTCCACTCGGTTTACACACAGACTAATCCCGTTCGGCAAAATTTGCAAGGACGTAGTGAGAACGAGCTCAGTGTGACGGGGTATTTAAGAAGATAACGGGGGGGGGGGGGGGGGGGAGGGGGAGGGGGAGGGGAGGGGGGAGCGGGGGTCATACTGAGGTACTTCTATAACGTCCATGTGCGTTCTTTAAAAAAATTGCTAAACAGGCTTTGATCGGGTTGGAACTTATAAATTTTGACAAATAATATCTTGAATGCGATGTTAGGCAGTTTATTGGGGGAGGATCCACGAGTCCTCGGTCCCACGAGTCCTCGATCCCACGAGTCCTCGGTCCCACAAGTCCGAGTATTTTCCCACGAGTCCTCGGTCCCACGGGGCCGAGTATTTTTCCCACGAGTCCTCGGTTCCACGAGGCCGATTTTTCTCATATCATATTTTCTCTTATCAGGATGTTTTCAATTCGATCAAACATTTTAAAAAGTGTATTCGTCAGCATAAATTAATTTAGTTGTGGTTAATACCATAGGCACTAGCATAGCGAATAATAGTGGCATCTCATTTCGCGGAGACGGGTTTGAGACTGATTTGGGACTACGTCTAAAGTCGTCCCTTATCCTTCTCAGCAGTGACGGGTCCGGGATTACAGGATGGGAGGGGGGGGGGGGGGGGGGAGGCGCGCCACCAAAATACCAAAATTTTCGGTTTTTAACATGTACGGTCAATGAGTGGTATAGGGGGCGCGTCCCCTGCGCCCCCCCCCCGGATCCGCCACTGCGTCTCAGGGATGTCGCCGCTACAGTAAAAAATAAAATATACCGTATAGCAGGCTTCTCTGCAACGGAAAAGAGTATTGGAGACGTCTCACCGTCTAACAACTCATCTAACATGTCTAAAAGTAGTCCCAATTCCTTCTCAAATCCATCTCCGCGAAATGAGATACCACCATTAGTTGCGGATAAATTTTTAAAGAATGCAGTTCTTTGGTTTTACATGAAAAATTATGATTTATGTCCTTGAGAAATTGATTTATCAAATGATTTACATTCAAATTTAAATCTTTTCTTCCCACCTTTTTTTTTTCTTTTCCTTTTCTTTTTTGTCTTCTTATCCCCCTTTTCCCCCTTTCTCTCCTTTCCCCTCTTTTCTCTCTCTCTCTTTCTCTTCTATTTCCTTTCATCCTTTGCGGCGCCCCTTTTCCCCTGTCCGGGGCCAGTGCCCCGTGGGCCCCCCTCAGAGTAGCATGATGCTACTCAAGTATAAATCATAATATTGCCCCGATTCACCAAAGCTGCAGCAAACCAATGCCCGTTGTATTAATCACAACTTACAAGTGTCATTGATATGAATTACTTGTGGTTGTAACGGTTGTTTAGAAAATGAAATTGACATTATAGAACATTTTGATGGATTCAGTCTCGTGTCGTCCTGCAAGGTCCATGATACAAGTGACTCAATTTCATTAGACAAATTAGAAATTTGTGTATCGGTTCTACAATCAGCTATTGTCAAATCGTCTACATATTTAAAATATGATAGAGTCGAGTTTTTACACATATCGTTAACAATTACTAAAAATAGAATTGGCCCAAGCTTTGTGCCTTGTGGAACTCCAACACCGTTATACTTCGATTGAGATAATTGACCTTTGTACTTGACGGTTTGCATGCGAAAATTAAGAAAATCACCTACTAATGATATTATACAAGGTCTAACACCAAACTCAAATAATTTTGTGATAAGAATATTATGATTGATTCTATCGAAGGCTTTCGAAAAATCAGCAAGAATTGTTATGGATATAGATTTGGGTTTGTCAGCATTTTTAAACAATTCATGTAGCAATCCAACCAAATAATGACATGTAGACAGGTTTTTCTTATTCCCAAACTGGTATGGATCTATTTATTCAGAAATGTCTTCCCACAACCATTTTGCAATAAAAGATTCTGCAGTCTTAGCAAAATATGACGTTAGAGCTATTGGTCTTAGTTCACCAATTGTGGGTGGTTGGGACTTTGGAACTGGAATAATTTCAGCATATTTCCAAATTTGGGGAAACACTCCTAATTCAAAAGAAGAATTCAAAATATTTGCCAGTGGTGTACTAAGTTCAACCGCAAACTCACGTATCACACGAACAGGTAAATGATTGGAAATGCTTGCCTTCTGTAGTTTGAGTTTACGTAACGTTTTATACACGTCATGAGGTTCAATTATTGGACATTTAGAAAGTGATGGTAAAAATGCTGGCAATTTATCTGTTGAAAGATCAGGAATGTTAATTGGTGCTTGATCTTGACGTCCATTCGTGAGTAACTTAATATGGCGATACCAACTTGCAGGATTTTGAGTTTTCAAGTTACGAACTCTATCATTGTAATAATTATGTTTTGCAGACTTTATAGCTAGTATCACTTTGTTCCTTAAATAACGCCAAAGAACTTGACTGTTTTCATGCCAGGCTCGTTGTCTTTGAAGAATAAGCGATTTGATTTCACAAGACATCCACGGTTTATCATTTTCATGTAATGAAATTGCTTTTGTTGGCAAAAATCGTTCAACATTTTTTATTAGAGTGGTAACAAAAAGTTCTCATTTAAATGAAGGATCCTGCGTAAAATAAACATCATCCCACGAATGATTTATGAGCCAAGTGCCGAAATCACGAATACCGCTATCTCATAGAGGGCGCACAATCTTTTTTCCTGATCTTATTATGCGATGTTCATGATGTTGCGATTTGCAAAGAAGGATGCCATAATAACTCATAATACACTATTATGATCGCTCATGCCTATCGGTGGTAGAATTTGAGTATCGCGGTGGACATGGTGGCAGTTGCTGACAATTTTATCCAAAGTGTTGAGACCTCTAGTTGGTTCCGTCACTACCTGCTTGAAACGGTCGATTTGAAGAAGCAGGCTGTCATCTAAGTCGTTAAAATCTCCAACAATAGAAATTGCAGCTTCTGGATATTTAACAAGTAGATCATCAATGGTAGTAGTCAAATGATCAATATATTCATTTGCCATAATATGCCTAGGTGGAAAATAAAGTACGCATATAATGAAGCATGAAATACTTCTTGGTAACTTGGGTGGTCTCATAATCAACCATTGAGCTTCTATTCCATCAGGTACTAATACTGGTAAAGCACGAGGTTTAAACTTGTGTTTCACATAGGCTGCAGCCCCACCACCCATTTTTCCAACTCGGGAATTAGAAAACGTGGAAAATCCTGGAATTGAAAATGAGTCGAGAGGTGTATGCTGATCCCACCAAGTTTCAGTAATTGCCAAGACATCAACATCGTACTGGTTTGCAAGAATTGGTATTTCATCAAATTTGTTAGTTATTGAACGTACGTTTGATAACAGGATAGTTGGTATATCATAATAATGTGGCTGGTGCGTCGATGAAGAGAGTTTTACTCGTTTTAAATTACTCGGGAAACACTTTCTCACAAACTTTTGCTTCTTCTTTCGTGTTCTTATTAATGCCTCAATCGGAAGGTTGTGATCAGATGGATCAGTATTGACAGATAATTCTCGATTCCATTTATTATTAGCGATTACCTTTCGTGACCCAGCACGTTTTCCACGGTGGCTAGGACGATGCAAGCATATGTTCAAATCTTTAACTGTTTTCCAAATTTCGGATGGTAATTTTTTGTTTACACTTTGCTCTCTTATTTGTTGTAGTTCAGGAATAGTATATTTCCATCTTTTTTTCTTTATTTGTGAATCAGGTCCAGGATTTGGATGTATATCGCCACACAGTGCTAAAAGCTCCAAATTGAAGGTTGAAATAGAGTTTGTATAATATAAAATAGGAACTTTTAGATACTTTTTGTGGTGTAAAGTTCGCCCAAAAGTCTGGACAGTGTCAAAATGAGGTAGAAAGTTCTCATGATACACACAACACATACATAGTACATAGAGAGAAAGAGTTGCGAACGAGAACATGATGAATAGAGCGCCTTACCCATTGATTGACGGGAAAAGTCTTTGTTAAGAGTAAAAGTTTTCGGAGTTGGGTGGCTCTCAACAAAAGAGGGGTACGCATCGAACAATAGGAGGTGTGCAACGATTAAAAGAGTTAGGTGAAGTTCGCGGTAATGGTGTACCCTTCATGTACCATGTAGATAAGACGGTGACCCGACATTTGCTCCTGCGACAATTGCTCCGGGCTTTATTTCGTCTAAGATATAGGGTTAGGGTTAGGGCTGTAATAGGGATTTATATTAGGTTTAGGGTTAGGTTTAGGGTAGGGTATAGTGTAAAGTCCCTGGTTGAAGTTAGTCATTCGATTAGTGTATGGAATTTATAGCGGAGCAATTGTCGCCGGAGCATATGTCATGGATTCAGATAACACAGATCACCAATTTCACCATTTGTGCCCAAAATGCAAAATTGTCGTAACATAAACATCATAAATTTGTCCAGCATGATCCTGGTAGTATATAGCATCACACAGTGACACATATTCAGCACAAATCCACACAAATTGGCGAAATTTCATGAAAAATTCAGAGCAAAGAATTAGTTGGTCTGCCTGCTAGGCCAACGCCCTCTATCCTTTTCAATTGTTAATACAAACATTCTTTAATGCTCATCCAAGTGTGAGGGAATGGACTAAGAGTCGAACAATCAAATCGGGTTCACAGTTCTACTGGGTATATTGGCCAACACTTTATTGTGTCATTTCCATATCAACAAAGAGGGTAGAAGAGACCACTATTATTTAACTGTTTCCATGGAAAAATTCAGCTCCTCCATCAGGGAGTTAACTCAACTGCCACACCTAGCTCATACAGATATCAATGGCTTGTACAGATGAGAGTCTATATACATGTAGCATGTCCAAGGGCTTGTTCACTCTAGCATGAACACATCTTTTGTTCACAATCAAAGAAACATTTTCAACTTCTATTAGGCCACATTAGTGGACAGGCCAGAGGTATTTCCTAGTCCCTCACAGTCTCCCCTGCTAAAATCAAAGGTTGTCTCAAACTTATTAATGTACATAGTATTCCCACAAATATTCATAAGTCATAATATCAATGCATATTCTTGATATGAATTTTCTTCCAATCCCAGTAATTCATAGATAAGTAACACCAGATTTTACCTATGCAAACTATTAATAAATCATTTGATTACATAAATCTATAACATAATATATGTTCAGGCACATGAACCAACATTGCAAATATATTTATCTGAGTTGCCATTTTCCTAGCCTCACTTCAGTCTAAAAAAGTCTAAAAATAAAACTTTAAGACGAAATCCGTACTTTCAGATTAGATTGAAATTTTGGAATCATTCTTTTGCATAAACTTTACGTCATTGCTTTTTGCTGTTAGAGTATTTGTTTTGTTTTTGGTTTTCCTGTTCAAACAGTGAAATAGCATAAACTGACGACTCAGATATATACAATAATTAATAACTTGGAAAATATTATTTATATTGGAACAGTATCAAAATCACAATTTCTTTCTTCCAATAAACGTAACACAGTCTCTTCCGATAACAGTGGACACTTCAATTCATCATTAAAGTCTCAGAAATGTTTCCTTCAACATAATTTTTCAGCAGTTTTTTTCCAAGTAGCAGTTTCGTTCCTTCATATTCAAATGTTTTCGCGAAAAATTATCAGTCAATATAAAGGAATTTAATATATAAAGGAATTATGGCAGTAACACTTATTGAGTCTGTCTTAACAGCAGTCCGAGGTTGATGAAGAGGATTGCTGTGTTTTCCTTTAGTCGACCTCATACTTCGGCGAGGAGGTGGGCACCCAGCAAACACAAAACGTTTTCAGAACGTTTTAAAAACGATTTATTCAGGTCCCGTAGGTCCTCGTCTGAAATGAACGTTTAGAAAACGTTTATGTAACGTCCAAGTTGGACTTTCAATTTGTGAAAAAACAATGGTTCCAAAAAGAACGTTTTTAAACGTTCTTTGGACGTTACACAATGGAACGTTTTAATCAAAACGTTCACAAAACGTTTTATTTGCGAACACTATAACTGAATAATATCTTATTGAACGTTTATGAACTTTTTAAAACGTCCAATAGGACTTTAGCAATAGTGGTAATTTGCATATAATACGTTGGACATATGGAAATAAACGTGTTTAATGATTTTTTTCATATTTAGCAGTAATTAATCATGCTTTGGTGTTCGTTTATTGTAATATTGTTCTGAAACACAAATAAAATTAAAAACACTAATTCAGTATTTTGAAGTACTAACATAAAAGAAGTAATAACTAACCATTACAAACGATTCTTTCAATAAACTAAATTTACTGGAGCAATATATAGAGTTAAATCCAAATGATCCCACTCAAGTCTGCCCTTTAAAGCATGATTTGATTGGAGACACTTCACTCTTAAGTGCGCATTCCACATTTGCCAAGAGCTTGAGGTGCAAATAATAACATATTTTATTTATTACATTGTTTACATTAGTTTTAAATAGGTTCTCCAAAGTTCCTATAGACATCTTAAACGTTTTCTGAACGTTTCCAAAGGTTTCTGGACGTCCGCAGAACGTTTTTGGAACGTTTTAAAGGTTTTCTGGACGTCGCAGAACTTCCATGGAACGTTCCAAAGTTTTTTAAAGGTTTTCTGGACGTCCGCTAGAACGTCCACAGAACGTTGTAAAGGTTTTTGGACTTTTTATAAGGTTCCAAGTTTCTACAGGTCCTAAAAATTGTGTCGAAAGGTTTCTTTTGGGGTTTTTAAAACGTTTAGAAAACGTTTTCTAAACGTCCATTTGGAACGTTTAATTAAACGTCACAAACCTTCCAAAAGGACGTTTTCTAAACGTTTGACAAAACGTCCATAGACGAACTTGAGACGTTCTTAAAACGTTCAGAGAACTTCAATTGTTAGCTGGCAAGGAGGGTCATCCTCTACCGCTAGACTCATCCTGCGATTAACGTCGTCGTCATCACTGGTTTTGCGCGGGTTCGGTTGGCTTCAGTCATCACTGGTTTCGTATAGCGTCAAGTCTGCATACATCAGCTGTTCGATTGGAAATGTTCTTGAACGGCCTCTCACCATTTCAATGGAGGAGCTGAATCTTCAGATGACGTGTTCCGTCTGCTCTCGAGGATATTTACAGTTCTCTTTCGTCTACCTTTGTGATGACCCGTCTGCTTCTCTTACTGGGCACTCCCTTAGTTCCCGTCCGGTTAACAGTTCGTGACGTGCCACTTCCATCTGCTCTCTCAATGATATACACGGCTTTTTCTCCTGGTCGTGATACCACTTTGTGTACTATCGACTGCCACTCAATCAGCAATCTTATGTCTCCTTGCGGATGGCTTCTCAGGTACACTCTAGCGCCGAACTGTAAAGTGAGTTTCTCTTTAGCAGACATTGTCATAATCTTCTTACGGTAGCAGCTTCATGGGCTATTCTCTCCCTGCTTATTTGGTAAGCCCATTGTAACGCTCTATAGTGTGATTCGCCAACCAGTCATTTACAGTGAAAGCGTCTTCCCATCCACCATCCTCCAGAAGAAAATCAACAGGAAGTATGGGATCCCTCCCAAACATGATGTAGAAAGGAGTGAAACACGTTGCAGCATGTTGTGTAGCATTGTTAAGACATAGAAGTACTTCCGGCAGGAACTCTCGACCATCTACGTTTCTCTCAGCAGAGTGTCTTAGATAAGTCACTGCAATGTTCTATATTAAATCTTTCTGCCTGTCCATTACCCTCTGCTGGTGATATGGCGTCGTATGAGATTCTGGATCCATATTGTCGACATAGTGCTGAATGAGGGAGGACTCAAAATTACGTCCTGTCTGAATGGATCCGGCATGGAAATCCAAATTTGCTGAACCACTCTCTTTACCAGCACCTTTGCCGTGTTTTCTGCCGTCTGGTTCCTGTGCTACAGCCAGTGAGTACTTAGAAAACACATCCGTCATACCAGAACATTTTCTTTGCCTGTTGAGTCAGATTCCAATAGGGGTCTATAGCCAATGTTCATCGGTCTGGTCGCTGTCAAACTCCTCATATGGGTTCCCGTATCTTGGGTGGACTCTTTGCCTTCACACATCGATCACATTGGGTACACCATTCTTTGATGCGTTTTGGTCATCCTCGGCCAATAGCATCGACTTCTAACCAGACTTGTGGTCCGTTCAACAGCTTGATGTCCCGTTTGGTCATGGCAAGCTCTTTAGTAACATTCTGGATGAGGACCCTGGGTAGAAGTAATTGCCATATTTCTTCGTCATCAATTCACTCTGTACAAGAGTCCATCCTTCTCCTCTTATCTTTTCAATCTGCTCAGTAGAAGGATTACATTTTCATCTTCTCCAGTCCTCTGCTCCTTGTCTGCTTTTCCTTCCTTTCCCAGTAGTACCGGAACCTGCTTGATGTTGGGTCTCGTCTTTGGAACTCTTACTAATTGTTCTCATTGAATAATTCGGGAAAGAGGAGTAGGGGTCGGAAAAGCATACCTCAGTCTCGCTGACAGTATCATCCTCTTCTTGGATAGACTGGAAAGATACTTCGCTGTCTATAAGGTCATCTGGAACCGGGTAGCGCCGTATGGCCATACAGAGTCCATCCGAAGTATTAGCGCCCTCTAAGTGCTCCGGTGATTAAGAGGTCGGCGAGATAATCCATCTGCTGCCTTGTCGAGACTCCAGGTTTGTACTTGACATCCAAATTTGAAGTGAGACAAGTCATTCACCCAACGTTGTTGGTTTACTGCTGCTTGGTATACACTGTCTGCGTAGTGTCCCATTTGTGACATCTATACATTCCACGGTGCTTTGGTCCCTTCGTCCTCGTCCTTGCGGTGTCCTGTTCCAATCTGTCTAAGCGGGAGTTGAAGGCACCTGTTGTGCAATAACTTTATCTAGCACAAAGTTGGCCTTTAATTGCCTCAGCAAGTCCTCCACCATCTTTCCAATCTCCAACTTAGCCTCTGCTTGATTAGAAGACATTTTTTCTTTCGAGAGTAACCACTTTCTCCTCATCATCCACTACTACGGCCCAGTCCTCGTGTTTAAGGAAGGACAGTTCCGGCTTCTCTTTGTCAATCGCTTCACTTCTCTGGCGTAGCACTGGGTCAATCAGCCCTACCTGAACTGTTCCTTGAGAATCTTTCTATTTCAGGGCATCCGGTTTGCGTATTTTGTGTGGCTGAAGAGCAAGATAGAGCATACCCGACTGAGCCACCTGACTCCTCTCATTGTATTCGATTATACAGGTCACCGCATAAGTTGGCTAACAGTTCGCTTACTCCAAGCATCCAGTAGTATGTCTATTGCTTCAGCATCCTTCTTTTCAGAATCAGAGCAGGTGCTGAACTTCCTGCCTCGCGGTCCCTCTAAATGTGCCAGAACATAGTTGATGCACTCTCCCTACTGAGTTTACGACAGCTTGATGCTGCCTTGATCGCTCCTCAACAAACAGATTACATCCATGGTGTCTTTCTACGTAAGGGCCGGATCTTTTTCTCCTTTGAGAGGAAATATACTTCACGGTTCTTCATTTAAAAGTCAAGCTTCTCAACTCCCTTCTATCTTTCCTCTGTTGTCATCTTCCATACCCTACTTTTGTCTGAACCCTTTCCGTTGTTGAAGGATTTATTGTGATTCTCTTGAGTTGCACCAACACCAAGTTCTTCCCTTCTTGTACTTGAAGATCCTGCACTCCATGCCGTCTAGTAACACCAAATTGTGAGACGATGGACTAAAGTCGACACCATCAAATCGGTTCACCCATTCCTACTGGGTTAAATTGGCCAACAATTTATTGCTGTCTTTCCATATCAACAAAAGAGGTGTAGAGAGACCACTATTATTTAACATAATTGTTCAGTGAATAAACTTCAAAGCTCCCCATCAGAGGGAGTACTCACCTACAACACTAGAACTCAATATACCTAGCTAACGAATCAATGGCTTGTACAGTGTAAAGTCTATATAAATGTAGCTGTCCAAGGGGCATGTTTCCTCTAGCATGAACAACTCATTTCTGTTCACAATCAAAGAAACATTTTCAACTTCTATTAGGCCAATTAGTGGACAGGCCAGAGGTATTTCCTAGTCCCTCACACAAGTATGACGTGTATTCATTCGATACATCACTTTGCTTTGTAAAGCGTCAATGTTTTTTTGTTTTTTTCAACGTGATTCTACTGTTTGTAGTAGGGATGGCCAAACAAAAGCAAAAAGCCACTAGAACGGTTTCCACTACACTGTATGGATGTAGTCACCCATGCATTTACAATGCAAACAATAACCCATGCACTGCCTACTCAATAATACACAGGCAGAGAAACAGCAAAATTTTCAATACAAAACAGCTTTCGAAATTGTCTTTTGGCCAGTGGTAAATATCAATCATTTTTATTCCTAATTGGTCAGTTTCTTCCTTAGAAAATACCTCACTAGAAGATCAACTTCTCCTGTTGGAAAAATTGATATAATAAAAACTACAGCGTGTTCAAAGTGATGCTTCTGTGTGATGTGTGTTATGACTGGAATTTCTCATGATCGGAATAGATTCAGATAAGGAGAAGTGGATATCTATAAAATTTCACTATTTTTGAACAAAAAATGTATTGGGGTGAAAAACAAAGAACAATGTTTACCACTGGCCATTTAAGTTTTAAAATTACTCTACCCTGTCTAACACTCGGCTCTGACCCACACCACCATGAAATAGCCCATTGTCTAGGGTGTACCTATTGAAACATGCCCTATGGAGTATTTTTCCACGGTGGTCATATTGGATCACATACGGTAACATACATGTCAAACCATCAGTTTTGTACTGCCATAAATTGTATCTTTGTATAATCTACTCAATTGTGTTACTATAATCTCATTTCATGTTGATACACACATAGAAAATGTTTGGTATGATTTGGTTTAATAAATCAAAGACAAAATAACCATAAACTTGAGCTTTTATTGCATTTTCTGGCTTTGTCTGAAACTTGTAAAAGTGTTCTAGCAGCTCATTGGTAATCTGAGACACTCTTTGGGTCATATCTTTGAAACGGAACATCCAATTGTGATAATTCAAGTACCAAAATGTTTCTTTCAAAATGCTCTATCAAATAAGCCTAGCAAAAACAACTTTAAAATAACTTAAAATTTTAGTGGACATCCCTATTAGTAGAGGTTGTTATGTCGAAATATGAGATCCAGCTGGATAATCGTGCCAAAATTGATTTTATTGGCTAACTTTATCAATTTGGGGGTTCTGAATCCAAAAAACTTTAGTTCCATTTTTCTGACTGCGTCTTGGGCCGCCATTTTGGAATTCAAAATGGCCGCCATTAAAAACTGTATTTTTGCCTATATCTCATATTGTAAGCATGGTAGAAGGTTCAAATTTGGTTTATAATGCATGCATATGATGTCTGACATGATAATACATCATTTTCCGAGATTGTGGTTCGTATTGGTAGGTTGCCATTTTGAAATTCAAAATGGCCGCCATATCTAACCCATATTTACTTGTATCTGAGTTTCTGAGCATCTTAGAAGGTTAAAAGGTGGAAAAAAATATTCCCGATCATGATGTCCTGCATGCCTGAATGAAAATACACTACTTATAATGGTGTGTAAATAGAATCGGTGGCCATTTTGAAATTCAAAATGGCCGCCATACTTAATATGCAGGTACTACTATGTCGTTAAAATTGCCCCTTAGCAGAAAGGAACTGGAGAGATTACCATTATACCTCCAAAGATGCCATAATGTGCTATTTACACATTGTCTGCCGGTTGTGCAAAGCGGCAGCCATGTTGTTATTCAAAATGGCCACCATGCATTAATAATGCACAATAGGCCTAATGGTTTATTATGTTGTGAAAGGTGTTGACCAAGAAAATGATGCTGCTTCGAGGTAATCAATTACATAGAGCACGTTAATGCTTCTCTTTACCTCCCACGAATGTTTAACCCTTTTCGGAGAGCTGGAACTTAATCCTCAAAAGGAAACAAGAACCGTATTATTCAAAATGGTGAACTTAATGTAACTACAAAGTACATTGAGGACAGCGATCTGAAATTCATTAGCATTATATTGGGTCTCTTCCCCCCTCCCCGAATTCAATACGCCAAATATTATTGAACAGTGAAGTGGTTCAAACGTGATATAGAATATACCACATGATCAACAGCATGGCATGCTATGATCTCCTGTTTTGAAGCACCAATGCACGATGAGCACTTAAAACACAATGATTCACAAGAAGATAGGCCTACATGAGATACATGACTGCATTAACAAGACTTTTATGGAACGGTTATTGAAAATTATCAAAGAGCATCTCCAAACCAAGAGAATCATGAGATGGGCAAGGTTTCTACTGAACTACAATGTACATGAAGCAAATGGAGAGTTTGCTTCATTTACAAGGTAGGAGACGATGAGACCTGTAACTACATCTCAGTTCTACTTTGCGCATGACTTACTCTAGATTCTGTCCTCTAAAGGGAGGTCAAGTCAGCAGGGTTGGGCAAGAGTGAGCATTCCAGGAGATAAGTCACAGTTTCTTCCTCTACACAAACTGACCAACATTCATCATTAAAGCCCCAAGTGACCATTTGGCCCGGTGGGACTTACTTTGGCTGATGTTGACTACATGTATGTGGTACATACTCAAGAGGGGTGCCCAAAAAGTATGGATGTGGGGGTTTGGTTCAGGGGTTCGGTCAGCAGAGTGTAAGAAACTCTGTCTGAATATTTGTCAATCTGAAACCTGAGTACCTTGAACAGAGGGTGCAGTAGTTCGTTTTCATGTTAAAGTTTCTCCTTCAATTTCTCCTTGAATTGAATTGAAGACAACAACATTATAACAATGCACATGAAAAACAATCTTACAATAATGAATACAATTTAACAGAGCATAAAATACAATGTATATGTATAGAAAATCAAAGTGTGAAGATGTTAAAGGGAACTAGAAGGTAGCACATGTGCTAGTCGAGCGTAGTTCCATTTGACCAAATACTGGAAGAGCTCATCAGAAAACTCCAGGTTGTATTAGGTATTGCTGGAACAATGTAGAATGAGGACCCATCGACGAGACATTTCCTGAATGCCCCTGAATGGGTCAACCCCATTCAACAGAAGATTCCAGGACGGTCAACTCAGTGGTTCTGTGGCTCAACATGATAAGAAGGTTATCTTACGACACTTACGAGGGAAATCCATTTGAAAGCAGGTAGATGATGCTGATGAATGTGGTGTCTTACATAGAGTGGAAGCATTCCAGGAAGACATCCTTGAGAGAGACGAATAAAGAACTTTCATCCAGAAGATCGTAGAGTAATTAGTCATAAAATCCATTTTGATCAATTGAGAAAGGCCGAAATGAAGAAATTCGGCTGTTGCATGCATGATAAAATGTAAGATTGGAGCCAAGCTCATTAAGCTAGGATCACCAACTTCTCACAAATATTTTTGGTTGCTAAACAATCCAGACCTGACATGATTCAGTCATTGAGATATACAATTAAAAAATATGAGTTCTGTAATTCCATGATCACTATTTACCTCACATGGCCTTCTCCTAATTTTGACAAGAGTTCATTCTATGCCCCAGAAGCCCGTGTAACTGTATCAATTTGCCATCCTGAAGACCAGGGCCCCGTAACACAAAGGTTTGCGATCAATCGCAAATTTGATAAAACCATTTTAATTGGTCACCGACCAGGTATTTGTACAATAAACGCATGCAACAATGATTGTGATTGGCTGTTGCAACTTTGCGATTGATTGCAAACCTTTGTGTTACGGGGCCCAGGATACTGATTAGTCAATTCCATGCAACACAGAGGCCATATTATAGAAAGAAGAGAAAGAGAGGAAGTGTATATCATCAATACAGTACGTGGCAGTTGTCCATTAATCCCCATCAATTATTAAATGCTCCGACTTTGTTGCTGCCTTCATTAGAAGCACCGGTATCAGAAAACTTGCATCGGATTATCATGACAGTTGCATTTTGACTCCATCAAGGAACGAGCTTGAGTCAATAGAGTTACGGATACTCAGCAAGTGCCGTTTAACACGGGCTCAAAAAATATAAAACTTGTGTTTAACACTAAAAATTATGCTTGTAGCAATAAATGCTAAAATCACTGACGTCTTCAGGAATTCAACATAATCATTCTCACATGCTAGTGTGTTTAATGCGAAAGTCATCAATTGCACACCAAAATGTTTGGGCTTTTTCTTGTTGTAATGACTGCTCTCTGCTTTGTAAGGTGCTTGTACATTGAGATATTATGAATATAGGATTAGCTTAGGTGGCCTTTTTTTTATTTCAAGATGGCTGTCTGTTAAAATTAACCACAATCTCATAAAAAAAAAGATGTAATAGAATGTTTGACAACGTGATGATAATAATCGTATCAGGACAATTACCCCCCGGACAATTACCCCCCGAGGACAATTGAGTATATGAATATAAAAAAGGCCTAAGTCCATGGGAGGCCATTTCGAAATAATCGAAAAAAACTGAATATTTTTTTAATTTGGGCAATTAAAGTATATTTGGCCAAAAGACATCAGAGAACATCATAAAACAAATTTAAGTGTAAATTTTTATGAACATAAACTTTCAAGTTACTTGTGGGCGGGGCCTTTTTTCTGGTGGACTTGGGTCGTTTTTAGAATCATATGGACTTAGGTCGTTCTTACATTCATATACATGGTAGACTTTTGTAGTACTGAATGTATAAAAATGATACACAAGAGATTTCTTTTATATATCAGACAAAAAGGGCCCCTTATCTTTTTGTATTTTAGGGTT
>CALNVZ010000757.1:0-10490 GCA_940671915.1 Paracentrotus lividus
TTCAGCAGTGGACGAACGTGAGCAGTTAACGCGTTGACTGTGAACTTCCGGTCGACTAGAACTACGTTCACGTCGACACGATCGAAAACTCCCTAATGACCCTGATATATCTAAGAGTGCAGAATATGTGAAAAATATTTCATTTCAAATTACAGAAGCAATGTCTAGAAGAAATTGTATGCATTCATACTAAATTGCATAGTATACATGTACTATTATGTTGCGCTAAGAAAATTTCATAAACAACAAACTATGTTGTTGTTGACTCTACAGGTAAATTCACTTATGATGCGCACACAAAACCTATAACAGCAGACGATAGTTCTTTGTCATACATTATTTTAATCAGGCTGATCATCAAAACCATCTGATCACCAGTCAGTCATGAGTTACATGTGTAGAATATTGGTGTCATCCATTCATTTACAAGAGCAATCAGGACGATCGTCTAAACATTCTAGTCACCAGTAGGCCAACAGAAATCATTAGAATAAAGGACAGTTACCTCACCGTGCAGTGAGTGCATGTTGTATGGCAGAAAGATATTTACTGAATTCCCTCCCTACATATCTAAAAATTCACAGATTTCTCTGTGTGACTTGTCACACAGCCCTTCATGTGGAGGAAAATGTACTATTCAGATCAACCGAGTTTCTGGTGAAAATCATAGGACGTCAACATGGGTGGATTATGTCAAAAAATGAGATCTGGTGACATGGAAACCAATCCAGCTGGTGACAATCCAGGTCCCAATATATCTCCAAGGTAGGCCATTTTTTCCCACAACAGAAACAGAAGCCCTTAAAAAAAATGTATGTGATGTATCCATGAAGAATCAATCAGATGTAGCTGTAGCATTACCCTATACTTTTAATATTGTATAGCAAAGGGGCAATATTCCACAGTGTCCATCTTACAATATTGATTGTTCATTGTTCAAGTAGTACTCATCCCCCCTATTTGTAACATTTCTTTTAAAAGCCTAACCCCTAACCCCACAGCCCATTTAACTCTTAATATCTTTGAACATACAGTACCAAGTGTCTTTATTCATGAAAGTCAAAGTTTATCATTATATATACACAACAAAAAAAGTAAGTCCCCCCCTAATGAAAATGATGTAACTTTTGAACCAAGAGGAGTTTCACGAATGTTATTAGCATGTGATATGGAGGTAATGGTTATTATCTAGGCTTCATTTTGGTGAATTTTAACTGAAATCGTTAAGTCTGATGCCTTCAATGGGCACAAGTCAAAATGCAAAAATTGTTCGATCTTTTTCAAAGGTCTAGCAAGTCAGTTTCATAATTTAATTTCAATAATATTTGGATACAAATTCAAGCCTTTTAACCTCATAAGAGATAGTGTTCAGAAGGGTGTGTTGGGCAACTTATATTCTATAGCACGTCAAACGTCTTTGGCATTAATATTTCACGGTTGTGAACTGCAAAGGTAAAATTGCAAAACTCATATTTTTCAGCACATTTTTAATTTTAAAAATGAGTAATAGACGGAATATGGAATCAGGAAGATGTGTTTTGAGAATTCATGGCTTCAGGTTGAATGAACAGTTAATAAAGGCAAAACGATAACTTTTCGAGAATTCCTTTAGGGTAGTATGGCTGCCAGTATTTGTGGTAAGTAAAATCCTTTTCTCAATTCATTTTTTTTGTCATCTATGATGTCAAATTGTTTTTTTTTCATAAGTGAATGATGAATCAGCATCATGATATTCAATTCACTCAGGCTCTCAAATTGGAACACCGTGATTACGTGAAAAGCCATTTTTTCGGTTCGTGTGACGTAGAATTGCAATTTGCTTACTTTTCTGATAATTGTCACACAGGATATTCCTTATGGATGTTTTTGAGTTCGGTTTCACTCTGAAAATTCAGTATTTTTATGCTTCATGTTTTTAAGATGAAGCAGAAGTTATTTAGAATGATATGTAAAATAAGAAGTGAAATTCAGAGCTTTGGCCCACCCCATGCCTTATCATAGTTTATGCAAACTTAGACGTTTGTTCCTGGTAGTGGATTGCTCTAACAACTGAAGTTATGTAGTGCCCAAAGTCTTCTGAATAAAACACCGCAGTTAAGAATTACACACAAATTCATCAAATGTAGAATTAAGCCGACGAATTTCATTTTTTTATAAATTTGGATTTCGTCTCCATTGACATTTGTGTCGAATCTCGAAGCAAAAACAGAGCTCCCAAGTACAACACGGCTGGAAACTTTTTTAACAGAAAGGTCTTGTAGTAACATCGGTATTGGTCAGTGTATGTTTAAATACACCATCATCGACTAACTTATGTGCGAAAATTGAGATCAGACCTTTGACGTCATAGCACGATGAATATAAACACATGTTAAAGGCAAGAAATTGGTCATTAACAAACTCACAAATTACACTTTTAAAGTGTGCTCACTCGAGTCCATCGACACGACGTAAATTAGGTGCTCTATAATTCAATCGAAAATGTGTATCGATAATGATTCGAACAATATCTGCAATAGTATATCTTTTCAACAAATTGATTGATATTCTTCCATTTTTGGAGGCCTGAACATAATTCTCAAATTGTGCTCACATCTTCCATGAAAAATATTAGAATATGTATCGGATTGGTTGTTGGATGACAAATTTTGGATAAATAATCCACAAACAATTAAACACAAGGTAAAAGAAAATTTTATAAAATATAGTTTTTTACAGCCTCAAAATGACCTCTTTGTTGACTTTTGAAAATGTCAATTTTTGCTTTAAAACGTTGAACTAGTCATGCATGTCTACAAGCGATCGACGTCATTTTTTCACACAGAAGGTATCTCCAGTAAGTGGATAAAACTTCCCTCCAAATTATTGTACTCAAAACAAGCTCGTTCAAAAGTTACATCATTTTGATTAGGGGGGGGACTTACTTTGTTTGTTGTGTATAGATTATGTTTTAAAAGTTTTGTTTTTTAATTTATATACAGTAGAGCTACGCGTATCAGTGAGAACGAATTGAGTGAGTTGTCAGAGCTCATTGCTCCTTCTTACTATGACAAGCTTGGAATTAATCTGGGGATCCTTTATGCACAGCTACAAGCCATGAAGGAACGTTCCCGTAGCACCAGTGAGGCTTTCTTGAGAGTGTTCATGAAATGGAGAGACAATCAGCCCCAAACCACAAACATCCGAGCTGTTCTTGCAGAGAAACTCAAAGAGAGTGGCTTAGCTGAACTATCAGGGGATCTACTTGATGGCTGTCTGATACCAAACATTACATGTAAGAATGATTAAATATTATTGAAGAGAATTGAAGGAATGAATGCACTTATTAGCCATTTTCACATAAGTTCATGCTTCTCCAGTTGTTAAAGCATACACATGGAGAAAATACACAATATTTGCTAATGATGGCCAAATTGCATGTTGCTGAATAGATTTTCCTTCGTTTATATGATTGACATGCTGAAAATGACTTGAATCTCTCAGAAATAGGTGTAAATGGTTTTTAGTGTTTATGTTTAATCCGCCCCCAAATGGGCCGCTTGGCGTGCGGAGGAGCTCCTGGCTTGTGACGTCACACCTTGGACAGCTCGAACAACACAGCCAGCTGATATGAGCTTGCGCGCGCGCAGCTTGATGCATGTGCATGCAATGCATGCATGAATGTACTGTGCATATAAACGTAAACACATAGCTTGCGCTGTACTAGCTTGCTATAGATGCTGTGTCTCGGATTAATATGGCTCTTTTATCATAACTGATTACACCATTGGACAAATCATAAAGGGTTGTATATCTTTAATAGAATATCGTGTTTTGAGATATGGTTAACGATTGTGATTATTTTGTAGATTTGAACTTGCCGCGATAGATTTTTGAAGAGTTTGCAGTCATGGTAAAAGCACGAATTGCCTTGCTCATCTCTCACCGAGGGGCCGTGAACGGTGCGGCCCGTTGGTTGTTGGTGAAGCGTTTAATTTGCCCATTGACATTCGGAGATATAATGCTTAAAATTTCACGTAAATTTATGGTGACTTCATTCTTAAGAAGACTTATTCTGTGTTGAATCTATATTGATTTTAATATGATTGTTTCTTTATAATCTGAATCCTCCAAATAAGGTTTTAGAGCAAAATACAATCATGCCACCATGACTTTCCCAACGAACTTACACGGATTAGTTTGACAAGGTGGTCATGTCACATTTCCTCCAAAATTCCTTATTCATCGAAATTCAATGGCTGAAAGACCAGAAACGTCCATAAAATAAAATCAATACATATTGAAGAGACAGAATATTTAAGAATCAATTATGTAAGCATTGATTTGTTTGCAATATTTACGGTCTACTAATTTAGTTTTGCTTAATTCTTACACACGCAACGGGATACCAGTCCGCCAGGAGCGGATGGAATGTTGTCTCTGGTAAGACTGCTGCTTTTATCACGAATGCAAAATCTGTCAAATCCATTGCAACAAGGTCGAATCTAAAATAATGTTGTTTCATTCTGAACAATATCTAAAACCATGAAAAAGAGTTCACATATACTGTAACTGAAGAACTAAGGAGCTATTCCATATCCGAAAGTTTGGACGAATTATTGTTACAGAGATAACGGATGAAAGTATCTCGGGATCTGCATCGCTATATTAATACGCTAGGGAATTCGCCCGTGCTGCATCCGCGCTCCCCGTAGACCCGCACGCTGTAAGACCGCCGTGAAAAGCGGGCAGCATCTCCATTTTCCACGAAGCGCGGCCGGCGCCGCCGATCGGGGGGTCGACGGAGGTCGGGTTCCAATTGCGGCTCGCGGGCTTCGTTTTCTTCGACGAGCTCGTGTTGGTCGCTGGGCGATGATTCCCTGAACGACGAAATCCCCATTGGCTCGCGTGCTTTAAGACGACGCACGAAAACAAGCAGGCAACGGAAAGAGTGTCTGTCGGAAGTGTCCCTGTCTCCTTTCAAGACTTGACCAGTATTTCACGGCTCCGACAACGCCCTTTCATAGGCAAGGGTGTGTGCCAACCCGTTGTCATGCCGATGACGAAATAAGAAAAACGTCTGAACGGTTAGTCTTTCATCTGATTAGAGCGTCCGGGTCGCCGGAGTTAATCTGATAAGGAAGTTAATCGCCTGCCGATATCATTTTGAAGTAAAAACCCAGATTGATCGGTGATTAAAATCACAATTCGAAATTGGTATATTTGAAATCTACGTTAAAAGTTCTCCTAACAGAGCAAACATTTTTCGAAATGTGACACTTTTTAAAGCAGTATTTTTGAAGAACCGGGTCAAATTTTTAATTCATTTTAAAACTCCAACCCAGAGGATGGAGCTATCTGTCAATCAACTGACCAGTCCTCGAGAGTTATTTGCTCTAGAGATGCGACTCGAGTGTCGCCGCGGGAGGAAGGGATTATCTTTCACGGGGCCTTCGTAGTAGGGGATTATCTAATTAAAGTATTATAATGGTCTTGATTAGGTATTTTTTTATGTTGTAGCTAATTGATAAAGCGTGTGTTTTTCTATTTTAAAAAGTTCATATTCGAATTCAAAATGAAAATTTATTGAAAATAGATCTTTATTTGATCTCAAAAGGATCATTATATCTGACATTAGAATTTCTTTTGAAAACTTAAAGCTTCTATAACCCTTACTGTAGATTTTCGTAACGGGCGGAGGGGATTATCTTCCCCGGTGCTTTCGTAGTAGGGGATTATGTAATTAAAGTATTATAAAGATTAGATCTACTCTTTTATTATGTTGTACCTAATCGATGAAGCAGTTTTACAACTTCAAAAAGTTCATATTCAAATTCAAAATGAAAATTTAATGAAAATAGACCTTCATTTGATCTCGAAAGGATCATTAAATTTGGTATTAGAGTTTCTTGAGAAAACTTACAGCTTCTATCATCCTCATTTTTCGTAACGTCTTTCTTTTCCATGCATGATCTAAAAAAGGAATATAATTATATTGAGTATGGGTATAAAACGGATTGGCCGTGAGGGAGAAGTCGGGATTTTACTATACGCGTGCCTAAATCAGTTATGGGAAAGAAAAGAGAGGCATATAGAAAAAAAAAAAAGAGAGAGAGATTAATTAAGGCGCTTTATAGTAAAGGAAAACAGAGAGAGAGAGAGTTAGAAATTAGGACGGGGTATTAGTGGTATCTAACATCACGCAAACTACTTTGAGACGGTTCTTTGGAACGAATTTGAGACATGCAGTTTTAAAAATTACAATTATTCCCAGGTCAATTACCCCTGGACAATAAGCCCGAGAACTACCCCCTCTCATGAAATCCTGGATCCGCCACTGACTGAGGGATGACAGGGAAATGAACGAAGAATATCTATGGCGGGCCATCACTTCCATGGATGAAAACTATGGCCGGCCGTCGTGGCCAAAAATGTCTATTCCTCAATGCTTGAATCCCGGAGAATTTATCGAATACGAGGGGTCGGGGCCCCCTATGGCTAGCCCCCGTGGATTGCTGCCACGGGGCTTGCTGCTAGTCTATATAATAAAAGCCGAAGCCGAAGACAATAAAACGGAGAGCTGCCACTGCCCGAAAATGGGTAGTACCCGTTCTTACGTGTTGTGCGGGTTGTGCGCAACGAGACCCTACACAGCTTCCATCGTATCTGTACTGCATGAACGCGTGAAATCTAACGCTTTCCCCCTCTATATTCTTTGGGTATCGAGGTTTGGTACAAATGTTTGTCGCCATCGTTGTTTTTTTAGTTTCAACACTTTGCTCTACAAATCACTTAACACTAAAAGCAGTGCAACGTGACATTCAGAAGTCATAAAATAGGACCGTTTGGATGCAATCTCGCCATTTTCGATGAAAACGACAGACGAAAATGTGAGAAAAGAAATTGGAGAGCAGCCACTGCCCCAAAATGTGTAGTACCGTTTTCACGTATTGTGCCAGTAGTTCGTATCGAGACCCTACACATTTTGATTGTATCTGTACTGCATTGCTTGAACGCGTCAAATCTTACTCTTTCCTCTCTATATTCTTTGGGTATCGAGCATTGGAACGAATGTTTGTCGCCATCGTTGCTTTTTCAGTTTTACCACTTTCCCCAACAAATCACTTACAACTTAAAGCAGTGCATCATGACATTCAGAAGTCATATAATAGGACTGTTTGGATGTGATCTTGCCATTTTCGATGAGATAGGATAGACGGAATTTCTGCCGATCGATCGCTATAATCTATGGTGTCTTTAAGAAGGCAAAAAAAAAAGAGGGAAAAAAAAACAGAGGACAGAAAGGGGATCAATAAAATATATAAATAATACATGTATATGAAGTGAGAGAGATATAATTATATATAAAATAGTAAGGGATCACAGCCGGGAAATTGATAGAGAAATCACCACTAAAATTAATTTGTTAAAATGATATAGGCCTATATTACGTTACCAGTTACGGGTAAATCATAATATCATCTCATACCTCTCGTCTAACTTGATTCAGGTCTTTTAATTTGTTAAGTATTTCTTGGGTTTGTTTTGATATTTCTGTTCAGGAAAGCTGCATGCTTCAGAACATGAACCTCTCAAATTGTTTACCAACTAACAGTTCAGTTAGGGCTCAAGTACCCATCGACCCATTCAGATGTCATGAAAGTTGGGTTAAATGAAAACAAAACAAACAAAAAAAACATGTTATAGAGGAGGTGGAGAGGAGGAATGGAAGAGAGAGAATAAGGAGAGGAGAGAAATCACAATTAAACTTTAGGGAGTATAGGACAGCACGAGACAATAGAAGACTTAACCAAACCCACTCAATTTTATGATATTTCTAAAATTGAATATCATTCGTTATACGGGAAAGCAAATAAACTAACCAGGGAAGATTAATCCTGCCAATGGACACAAAAACAAGTCGAGATAAAATGTACATTGAAGACAATTAATAGCTTACATATGCACTATATATCCACCATTTAATTCATGCAGAATTAGTATAGCAACTGATAAATATTACCTCTCAGCTAACTGGATTCATTTTGTTTTTTTTCGCGGGTGGGGGGACGAGGGGCGGTGTTTAGATATTAAATAGGGTTTGATTGAAGGCAATGACCTTTGAAGAGATAATATGATTTTGGATAAGCATATCAAATATTTCTATTTATAACGATTTCTGAAAATGAATGTCTTCAATTAAACTGATATAAGATAACAAAACTATATAGGGGCCAAATACGGAAAGGAAAAGAAAAACAGAAATAGAACTATGAGTAACATGAGGGGGCGCCAAATTTACCTTAGTGGGGCGCTAAACTGACCTGAAGGGGACACCAAATTGATCGAAAAGCAGATATAAAAAAAAAAAAAAATAATGAATAAAAATAGAAAAAAATAATAATTAAACACCCCCTATGACTGAAATGTGACCTTCTTTTCTTGGAGGCTGAAGGCCGATTATTATTATTTTTTTTTTTTAAAGCTAATTAAGGGAAATTATAGAGGAAAGATAGAGGGAGAAAGGGAAAGGTAATAAAATTTATGGTGGACTGTTGGCATGGTGTCGAAATATTTTTATTTGTAATTATGATAAGATAACATTCCTTCTTTATTTATATATTTTCACCCAAAAAAAATGGGCGTGGGTGGGGTGAAAATCGTGTTTTTGTTTTTGTTTGTTTGTTGATTTGTTTTTTGGTTTTTTTTTTTAACGTCAGAATCAAATTTCTATAATGTAACAAACCATATAAAATAAAATTATGTGCCTCCCCCCTGTGCTGCTACGGGCACTGCTGCTAGTAATGATATGAAGGCTTACAAAACAGATTATGATAACCTTACAATATAGATATATAGGATTACTGGTTATAATAATTTGTCATGAAAACAAAACTAAAAGTGTGATTTGAACAGTCCATAATGAAAACAATGTCACTTTGTTTTATTTTTTGTTTTCACTCACTCTCGTGCTGAGGATAGGCCTATTTTAATTATATTTTAATATAATGAAAAGGATTACATTATTGGAACGGAATAACTTAACTATATAGACAAATGATAGATGAACAGTTGGCAAGATATATCATTTGACCAGTCAGGGCCTTGGGTGAAGCATGAGATAAAAAGAGAGAAAGAAAGTTTTGAAGAATCACAATGTGCAATGTACGCAATACAGCGCAGTACGGGAAACGTGCATAAAGTGGACACAGTACGGGTGCCCACGCTGTGACGTCATAATCTCGACGCCCTTGCGGGGTACCGCTGAAGCCTGAAAATGGGGGCCCTTCTTTGAAAGGTGATAACTCTCGATCTAAAAGAGATATTGACAAGGGGTTTAGATATTCTGAATCAGTAAAGAGTAGTTTTGACTCTCCAGTTGTCTACTTTAAAAGAAGAGTCTACCCACAAATTCTAACAAAACATGTTGTTTCTCAAGCCTTACTTAACCAATAATAACAGGTTTTATTTCACTTTATTCGGAAATAAAGCTTATTTTAACATTTCAATGTTTAAATTTACCAGTAAAAATTATGCTAATGAGGTACAAGTCCTGGATGCTGTGACGTCATGGACGCACAATCTTTGTGTGCTCGCTTTCGCGTCCGTTCGCGTATTGTCTTCCTATATAGTTTCACACATTATATCGTCCGTCTGTCTGTCAAGCATCAAAACATCGGAGCATTCTTTTTGAGAAAATTGCTGCTTTTTTTCCTACTTATTTGTTTTGGTTATTACTTTTTTGTTATGAATGAAAATTATTTTGTTTAAAATCTAAACCTAGTTGTGTTTACTTTCTATAAAATTGTGATTTATTTCTCAAATCCAGCGATTTACTGTTGCCATACCGACTTTGCTAAGGTCAAGGTGTCTCGATTCCAAAAACAAACCAATCACTCAGCTTTTTGATTCTTTGCTTTCATATCAGTTTTGCTTCCAAATTCTTCCGCTTTGACGTGTTTTTACCTTGAGTTCGTTTTGTAACAAGAAATGTAATGCATGTCTCTTCTTCTAAGTCTTTTCTGGGGAATTGAATAGACCAGTTTACTGATATACAAATTGTATGCATACTTTTTATACAAAGTTTGTTCTTGACAACCTGAAAGCTTGCCAGAGGCTTGCCCGACATAGTGACAAATAATGTATGCAAACTGGATTCCATGCATTGTTATTCATTCTTTTATTACAGGTTGTTTGAATACCTTGTCGTAACCTGGTCTATTGAATTGGGCGCCCGTTGCCTATACACATCTTTAACACAAAAAAATACAATTTAAATTATTATTTTAATCACTTTTGATAAAACATAAAATTCAGAACCTTTGTTTATTTTAATTGCCTAATTGATGAAATATTTAATTAGAAAAGACCATCAAAATACACACTTATATTTTTACTTTATTTATTATCCTTTTTTTCTTCTTGTTTTCCACTTTTCCTTTTCCCTTTTTTTGTTTCTTTAGTGGCGCCTTCTGCGCCATGAAAGATGGGGGAGGGAGGCTTGTGCCCAA
>CALNVZ010000757.1:25348-36294 GCA_940671915.1 Paracentrotus lividus
CAAATTCCCTTCTCCTATGTCGGAGCACGTTTTGCATACAATCTGACGTGTAAATTGTTAAAATCTAAAAAATGGATCCGATATCATTGAATCAAAGTTGTGATTTTAGGGCTTGTAATCTTCAAAAAATACATTTTTGCATTCAACCATTAATCACTGAAGCATGACGTGATGATTTTCCTAAAATTCGCTCCCCTGGTAGCTAATTAAAATTTCCAACATGGACATATAATTTGATTTTTTTTCAAATCTCCAAGTTAAAAAATGTTTATTGTGAAAAAGGGGAACATCTTTTTGTGTTGTATTTCTTTTTTGTGTTGTTATTATATATATATATATATATATATATATTATATATAATATACCTATTTTCGTCCTTAGGCAAAATTTCCTTTGTTTTTCTCCTTTTCAGATCGCCCCAACTCTCTCTCTAGAATTGGCCGTTAAGGGCGAATTATTCGCCCTATAGAAACATCGCATAGGGAATGGCTGACTGAATAAAGCTATTCTTCTCAGTTCCCCTTAAGGCACGTTTTATAAGATAGATATATAATATATATATAATATATTATAATTTGAACACCTGAACCTACACAAAGTCTATGGGATTTATCAATGCCCTAATTCATTTTCCGAAATAAGGTTAAAGAATATCGTTTGTTGTGCCATGAGCTTTCATGACTTTTTAGCATAGGGTCTTACATATATTTTGATACCTAATTTATATAGTTTCGACCATCTTGGTAATGCACAGCATTAAAAATAGTTGCGCTATGCCTGCTTTTGGTTTCCCCATAAACTTGTGTTTTAAACATGCAGTCCAAATGCAAAAAAAAGTAAAATGTCAATTACATATGCCGATTGCTCCAAAAGTGTTTGAGGTACATGTAGAAGTATGAATCCTAGCAGGCTTATCCATCCTAATATATCTCACATACCTGCCAAGTTTCAGAAAATTTGGTCAAATGTGGAGGGGTAGATTCGCCCCCTCCCTTGGTTGTGAGATGACCAAAATAACCATGCCCATTGAAGGTTAATACTATTTTTACATTTAAATGAAGACACCCCTTGCAAATGTATATTTTAAGAAGGAAATTTCATGAGCAATTCAAATATGTTGAAAATATTAAGGGTCAGAGGTAAAGGGGACTTAAATGGGGGCTCTAGATTGAAAAATTTGGGGCCCCTCACAAATAATTTAAAACATTCCCACAGAACATGTTACTACTTCACCCTATCGTATTATGAATGACATTTTTGACATTCTCATGAAATTTCCTTTCAGAAAATGTATACTTTCTTTTGTAGGGAGAGACTTGATATTTTTTAACGTTATGACACTTTGATCCTGACATGGGCAAGATATTTTAGATTTTACAATTCGTTGCGTAACACAAAAAAGGGCGATTTGGGGTGAGTTCCAATCGCAGACTATGTTATTTAGTTTATTAAAGTATAATAATGACTTTTTAGACATTCCAGGCATTTTAAATGTATTTAAATGGTCAACTGAATGAAAAACGACTAAAATCATTTAAATTTACTTGGTGTTCTAATAATTTTGGCCACCACTGTTATATATATATATATATATATATAATATATATATATATATAATTGCTAAGAATGTACTCTAAACGGTGCTAAAGTGGCCCGATGCTGCCTGATGCTTCGTGATCAGAGCAATATTTGAAATTGTCAATGTTCGTGTGTCCTTGCTCAACTTGATCTAAACCTAACGTAATTACATGAAGGTCACAGAGCTAATTATTATTATTATTTTTTTTAAATTTTACTCATGTGCAGTAAATAATGAGGGCTGGCTTTGTTTTGCTTCAACATGAGGTACAGCGGAACATGTGATAGTGAAAGAAGTATAAAAACTGAATAATTATGAAACGTGTGCATTCATTGATGACTTAATCACAATTGCGACGAGAACTAGTTGATAAATGTTTCCAAGTTAAACTGTTGACGGTTACATCGCTCTCGGACTCTGTATTATCAAACCTTTGGAAGGGTAAACGTACAAATCTACTGTAATTTGTTCCAAATGTATTACAAATTTGAATTATTACATGAAAAAATATAATTGAAATGTTTCTAATACTTTTTTTAATGTGTTTTACTAAACCTATGTCAGGCTCCTGAAGTACTTCACCGAGTATTCTTTTCATATTTGCTTTTCTCAAGGCATCTTTCATATTGTCGACCTCTGAGGATGGATGTTGGCCCTGTCGCCAAGCTCGAAGCATATCTAACGTTCCCATATGCGTTTCACCGTGTCTGTTTCCTACTCTTGCCGATGCAATATCATGAGGTGGAATTTTCAGTGCTCTTCCGAGCTTATCGGTTTCTGCATCTTGTTTTGTTCTTTCAGCAATTGCTACCAGAATGTCGTCGAAGTTAGGTTTCCACAGAAGCCACTTGTATAGACAATGTTATAAAAGAACGAGAAAAAGAGAAACAAATTATGTAATCAACAAATATATTCATTTTTTAATTATTCACAAATAATATTTCTTTCTGTGGACAGAGCAGAAAAATCAAAAGACTGAGAAGTACATATAGGCAATCAAAAGGAACCGGAGCAAAAGAAAGATGATTGGCAGCCAGAAGCACTGGTAGGTATGGGGAGGGTTGAAGTCACCACTGCGAGCTAATGTTTCACAAGATGTTGGGATACCTTCAACATAGGAAATGTAAGCATAAAGAGAAGAAACATCGAGACTGCCGATGTTCGTTTCCAGACATGCACCCCTGGACATCTACCCGCGGACATCCACATCCGAGATCTAGGATAAGTACCCTGTAGGACATTCACCCCTCTAGGACATTCACCCTCTAGGACATCTACCCGCCGGATATCTACCCCCCGGACAACAACCCCCCTGAAATCTGCCCCAGACATCTATCCCTGGACATCTACCCCCAGACATCTATCCCCGGACATCTCTACCCCCGCATATCTACCCCCTGGACAACTACCCCCCGTACAACAACCCCCCAGACAGTCTCCCCCCGGAAATCCACCCCACGGACATCCACCCTCTAGGATAAGTACCCGGTAGGACATCCACCCCTAGGAAAATCACCCTCCAGGACAACTTCCCCTGGACAATTACCCCAAGGACAACTACCCCCCCCCCCAAGAACGCCATAAGAACCATGTAAGATGTTTGTATATTTAATATGGTCCAACAGCAATATTGAAGCATACAATGCTTATTAATAATGTTTATTTATTTATTATGTAATGGTATTATTAAACAATATTTGTTTCAAGAAAATTGTTAAAATACTATAGCAATGAATGTTTATTGTTTAAAAATTGGCCTACTTCATTGTTAGCATTGGTCAGTAGAGCTGACTGATACTTCAGAGATAAGCGTTTAGGTAAAATAGATTGTAATTTGATCAAGTATACATCAAGACATTTTTTTGTGGGAGTGGTATATGCTTATATCTTGCGAGTAGCAATCTTTGCATCGCCTTCATCCAGCGGGGTTAGCTTTGTTAGCCTCGGACCGGCTCTGCACGCTGCACTTCGGTGCACAGTCCAAATCCAGAAATGCTGACTGCATGTGTGATCTACATCTTGTAGACCAAGATGTTGGGACTTCTTAAACAACCCCTGTTTAATTTCATTCACGTTATCTCTACACAGGTGTTGTTTAGGGTATCAAACCTTGATTTTCAGTATTAAACAATAATGTTTAAATACTAAAACAATAATGTTTAAATACTAAACAATGATGTTTCATTAAAAAAAAAAAAAAAATTTTAACATTATTTTTTAAACAGCGGTCAGAGAGTTTAGGGCGCAAGCCTCCTTCCCCCCATTTTTCATGGCGCAGAAGGCGCCACTAAACAACAAAAAAAAGGGGAAGGAAAAGGGGAAAACAGGAAGAAACAAAGGAAAAAACAGGGGAAAAAGAGTGAGAGAGAGAGAAAGGGGAAAGAGAAGTACAAAAGAGAAAGGGAACGAGAAAGAGAAAGTTATTAAGATAAGATGCAGTAGAAAATAATTTGAAACCTGCGACACCGTGCGAGACTCAAAATGGGCGCTGCTTGATTCCAAAATCGATGCCGGAGAGGAGGGGGTAATTTTCAGGGGGTAATTGTCCTTGAGGAAAATTGTCCTCAGGGTGGTTAGTTATCCTCAGAGTAATTGTCCGGGGGATTGTGTCCAGGGGTAGATTGTCCGGGGGCAGTTTCTGCGGGGTATAGTTGTCTGGGGTAGATGTCCAGGGGCAGTTGTCTGGGAGGTAGTTGTCCGGGGTAGATGTCCGGGGGTAGATGTCCGGGGGGTAGATGTCCGGGGGGTAGATTCTGGGGGTAGATGTCTCGGGGGTAGATGTCTGGGGTAGATTGTCAGAGGGGCAGTTGCTTGGGGTTAGATGTCCGGGGCAGATGTCCAGGGGGTAGATGTCCTGGGGTAGATATCCGGCGGCAGTTGTCTGGGGGTAGTTTGTCCAGGTAGATATCCGAGGGAGAGGGGGTAGATGACGCGGGGTGCAGTTGTTCTAGAACCAAAATTTATTTCACTGTATATGAATTAATTATACTAATTTAAGCATGAAATTGTCCTTGTGGTGGTTAATTATCCTTGGAGTAATTGTCGGGGTAGTTGTCCGGGGGGGGGGGGGGGTAGATTTTGTTTTCTAAACATCATTATTTTTAAAGAACGTTCTGATAGTGGTGGGCGCAAGCCTCCCTCCCCCATTTTTCATGGCGCAGAAAGGCGCCTCTAAACAAAACAAAAACGGGAAAAGGAAAAGGGAAAAAAGGAAAAAAAATGATAATAAATAAAGTAAAAATACAAGTGTGTATTTTGATTAGTCTTTCTAATTAAATTATTCATCAATTAAGCAATTGAAATAAACAAAGGTTCTGAATTTATGTTTTATCAAAAGTGATTAACATAATAATTTAAAATGTATTTTTATCCTGCAAAAGTTCGATTATTTGTATGCAAATTGCACAAGTGCTATCCGCGCTCCCTATTGACGACCGTGTTAAAGACGTGTATAGGCTACGGGCGCCCAATTAATAGACCCGGCTACGACAAGGTATTCAAACAACCTGTATAAAAGAATAAATGACATGGAAATCCAGTTAGCATACATTATTTGTTGCTATTCGGGCAAGCCTCTTGGCAAGCTTTCAGGTTCGTCAAGAAACAAACTTTTGTATAAAAAGTTATGCATACAATTTGAATATCAACAGTAACTGTCTATTCAATTTTCCCAGAGAAAAGACTTAGAGAAGAGAGACATGCATTACCATTTTTTTCTTGTACAAAACGTAATGTAAAAACAACATCAAAGCGGAAGAATTTTGGAATGTAAAAACTGATATAAAAGCAAAGAATTCGAAAAAGCTGAGTGATGGTTTGTTTTTGGAATTGATACAACCTCGACCTTAAGTAGTAAAAGTCAGTGGCAACAGTAATCGCTGGATTCAAGAAATAAATCACAATTTTACAGAAAGAAACACAACTAGGTTTTAGATTTTAAACAAAATTTTCCATTACATAACAACAAAGTAAATAACGCCAAAACAAACAAGTAGGGAAAAAAAGCAGCAATTTTCTAAAAAAAGAATGGCTCCGATGTTTTGATGCTTGACAGACAGACGGACATATGTGTGAAACTATTTATAAGGAACAGAAATATGCGAACGGACGCGAAAGAGGAGCACACCAAGATTGTGCGTCATGACGTCACAGCATCCGGAACTTGTACCTAATTACGTCATATTTCACGGTTGAGTGAGCATGCACCAAAACTTGCCAAGACTGCGATTTTTACTTCTTTGCCATGGTATATTTGATCAAATATGGAATTCCTGTTTTGGAAGTGTATGCAACCAATATCACTTCCTTCACGGTTAAATGAACCCATCAAACAACAAAAAAATTGGCCATTTTAGAATTACGAAGAGGTATTTCAGTAATTTTATGCGCTAAAAATAATCTCAATGACATTTTTTGTTGTGTTTATATTCTTTAGGCACGTGTCAATGATCTCATGGCATTTATTTTCAAATTCATGCTTCAATGAGCACGTGAGACTAGAAAACCTATTTTGTCATGTATGGACAAAAATTGAAACTTTTTACAGCACTATTACGGCACGATTGTTTTGGGGGAGTACCTCGGAATTTATTTTCACAAAAATCCCAATGTTTCACACCTCACTGGGTACAAGATACAAGAAAATCATGCAAATGAGAAGAAAGTTAAGGGCTCCGTCACGGTTCAGTGACTTACTGGATATGCAATTTTAATCAAGATCATGTTAGTTTGTGACCATCTTAAGCTGCATGTCAAGTTTCATGGAATAACTCATGGTAGAATGAATAATAATCATCAATGAATGCAGGCCGAATTTCACAATTGTCAGATAATAGTCCAGCTGCCAACTCGATATACCTTGTTTTAGCGTCTATAGTATTTTTTTCAATGGATTATAATTTCCTAAACCTTCAATATGACGAAACCGATTGCTGACACTCTGTCAGCATTGAGCATTTTGAGATATGTGACGTCATACAAAATGGCCGCCAAAATACAGAATTTTCCCCTAAAAATGTGTAAAACTACATTTTTAGACAGCTAATTAATGTCCGCATGTGTTTTGGAACTTAACTAAATATTGTTTTATTATATCGCATCACATAAATGTCAAGATAATTTGCCTATTTGTTTATAGCGCCCTCTATTTTTAAATTTAAAAAAATGTGTGCTATTTGAATGATAGGTCTCATTTTCTCCCAATTTAGGGCAGATTGTGTTTCCTATACCAGCCAAATTCAATCTGTCTTTAAGCTCTGCCTATAAACCTCCAACTCAGACTTTTAATCTCGGCATGAAGTATCTGAGTTACACATCAATGTGGCTATTGAAGACTTCAACAGCCATCATGTTACATGGGAATATAGAGAAACCAGTGAAGACGGCGAACTTATCGAAAACTGGGCAGATGCAAGTTACATGGTACTGATTCATGATGCAAAGCTCCCCTCTTCCTTCAACAGCGGACGATGGAGACTCGGATACAACCCTGACCGGGTGTCAGCATTGCTAACTAATGTGCATCACCCAATCAGGCTGAGAGTGAACGCAGCTATCACACCTCACACAGTTCCTTTTCGCCTCCGTTTCCAATTGGAGAAGGCAAAGAGGGAACAGTTTGCATAAGATCTGGATGATGACATTCTAAACCTTCCAGCCATTCCATCTAACTATGACACCATTGTAGAGATGATCAAGAAGTCCTCAAGACAAAACATCCCACTAAGCTGCAACACAAGTTTTACACCAGGCTTGTCAGTTGGCTCCAAGGTGCTTTACTTTGAGTATGTAAAACGCTTTCAGAGTGACCCTTTCACTGCTGACGCAATAGAATGTCAGGGAATGTGGTTAAAACCTTACTACAGTCATTACTGAAAGTCGACAGAAAAAATGGCAAGAATTGATCCAGTCAACGGATATGACCCACAGCAGTATAGGAAAGCCTGGAAAACAAATCAGATTCTGGGAAATCACTACACAAAAACCCAACCCTGGCCACAATTAGTCACTGCTGAGAAAGTTGCCCACCAGCTCCTTTTGACCAGTCAGGGAAATCCTGATCACCATTCCTGGAGAGCGAAGCTTCACCAAGATGCTAAAGGATCCTTCCAAGAGCCCTCAGACCTGACAAGGCCTTTCAGTATGAAAATCCTATGTGATGGTATCAAGACCATGGAGAACAACAGTGCATGCTGCAGGCCTTGATGACATCCTCTGCGAACAGATCAATCACCTAATTGGACCTGTTGCGCTTCAGTGGCTGCTTGACATGCTGAGTACCAATACAATCCCGAAGCTATGGAGGAAATCGAGAGTCGTTGTCCTGCTTAAACAGGGCAAAGATTCAGCCATCCCTAAGAGCTATATGCCCATCTCTCTACTATGTCATACGTGGAACTCTTTGAACAACTCACACTTAATCGTATTGCCCCCCCCCCCCCCCCCCCATTGATGATGACCTCCTCATTCCTGAACACTAACATACAGGTTTCCGGCCAGGAAAGTCCCGTACTAGCCAACCGGAATAGCTTTTGTTGACCTCCCAGCGTCATATGACACTGTAAACCATGGGATTCTCACCCATATATTCTTTGAGATGACAAAGGATGTGAAGCTGACAAAGTTACTCCTGAATCTGCTATCAAGTAAACGGTTTTATCTGGTTTCACCATGTCGTCCTAAAAGTTTACGAACGATTGGATAATGTCCTTGGGTGCTGTACTAATCACATGCTACAACATTTAGCACAATGACTGATCACCAGTCGTATGTAAAGTTGTTTGTAACTTACGAACGAATTTGGAAAACACCAGTCTGGATGGCCAGCGCAGCAGATAGCACAAGATGAAAATGATCTCCCAGAAGGGAATGTCATTGCCCCTCTGCTCTCCAATATGTATACCAATGACCAACCAATATGCCCCAATACAGATTCTTGTATGTTGACGATCTCTGCATTGGCCTCAGGGGAACATTCCTTTGAAGGCAAGATAGGAGGACAACCCCCTCCATCCCATCTACAATCACAATCCTCACATACTGTGAGTGTGGGGTAAAGCAGACCAAGGGACAATCACCTGCTGTTATGCCCGCCACCTAATTAATCTTAGCATAGATGAAGCCACTGTGCCTTCAGTTCTAAAGACGGGTCTCATTCGCCCCATTGCTAAAGAAACCTCTTTGGATCGTGAATGCCTTAAGAATTATCGACCTGTTTGTAATCTTCCATTCCTGTTCAAGATTTTGGAGAGAGTTGGTTTTTTTTCTGAGATTACAGATTATTACTGAAATAATTTTGTTGATCCTTTACAGTCAGCATACCCGCCCGCACGCAATAGTGTAGAGCACTACTCATATAATGTTTTCAAGTTTTATCTTACGAGAAATGGATTCTGGATCTGTCACGGCTATGGTTCTCTTAGATATGTCTTTCGGCCTTCGACACTGTCGACGCACTCTAAAATACTTGTCAATAATTTAGCGAGTCTAGGTATTCAGGGTCAGGCTCTGAAATGGTTTTGAATCTTATCTTTCAAGCCATTCACAGTCTGTTCTTTTGAATGGTCTAACATCATCTTCTAGGTTACTTGCATGTGGAGTACCCCAGGTTTGTCGGCGGGCCCACATTGTTTTCTGTTTATTCTTACCGGCCTTCGTACTATTTTTCAACGTCATTCTGATTCTTTATCATTTATAATGCAGATGACATTCAGATTTTTGTTTCCTTTCTTCCATCAAAGCTACTCAAAAACTGCGCAAATTGGAAAACTGCATCTCGTGAAGTTAATGACTGGATGAGTTCAAATTCTTTGTTGTTAAATCATAGTAAATGCGAGTTTTTGCTTTTTGGTTTCGAAATCAAATTTGAATAAGTTAATGTCAAATCTCATTACTATTTCAGGTAATGATGTACCATTGTCGTCTTCATGTCGCAATCTTGGCGGTCGTATTAGATTCCCAAATGTCTATGTCAAACCAAATCACTAGTATCTGCAAATCAGTTCGCTATCAATTGCGCAATTATTGGCTTTATCCGGAAATATCTTACTCGTTCTGCAACAGAGAAACTTATTCATTCCACTCAATCTTCTCTCGGCCTCGATTTTGGAAACGGATTACTTTATAAACTTACCAAACGTACATATTGGAGATTTGCAAAGCTCCAAAATCAGCAGCGCGTATTGTTTCGTTGACAAGCAGACGAAGTCATATCACACCGATTTTGCAAATCTCCACTGGTTGCCGTAAAAAGAACGTATCAATTTCAAAATACTACTTTTGGTTCCATATCATCAATGAAACAGCCCCTGAGTACAATAGATTTTTATTAATTAAATACCAACCCACACGAACCTTACGGTCGTCTTCCTCTGGTCTTTTGCAAATTCCCTTGTCAAAAAAAATCATGGGGGACGCGCTTTTGCTCATGCCGGGTCCAGCCCTGTGGAATACACTTCCACAGGTGCTGAAAGATTCATCCTCATTAGGAAACGTTCAAAGACGAATCTTAAGTCTTTATGTTCACTTGTGTTTTTTCTTTGAAACGAGACATTCATCCTTGTACTATTCTTGTATTACTTTGTAAAAGCGCCTTGAGCATTTTATTTAAATGGAAAATGGCGCTATAAAAATCCCATGTATTATTATTATTATTATTATTTATCATGTACCCTTGAAGACCTGAAAGGGAATAGGGGAGATCGGGGATGGAAGTTACACAGGTCAGTTGTTACAGTTCTTAGTATGCTAAGTTGGAACAAGAGAGTTCGTGCTAACTGGCATCTATATACAGCCTACTCATAGCTGTGATGAACTGCCGGTCGTGAGGTTTCTCCGTTGTTTTATTAAAAAGTAAATCAACAAAAACCATTTTTTTCAGTTCCAAGTGAATTTTTGACAAAAATTAACATTTGTAATAGTTTTTGGATAAATTTGGAAACTGACCAGAAATATATAATATGAAAAAATGAGCAAAGAAAATGGGGTACCATCGGGATTCGAACCTGAGACCTCCTGGTTACTAGTCAGGCGCTCTACCATCTGAGCTATAGTAAGCCCCGGATGGGGTTGTCCCTAATACCCGTTAACTCTTCAATGCTCGAGTGGTCAGAAGCTATAGAAACCTGGCATAAACCCGAAGGATAGAAATCAACTTGGAGTAAATGCGAGGGATCACGGTGAAGTGATGCAGCTTTTTTTAATATAATTTTTGGATAAATTTGGAAACTGACCAGAAATATATACATCTGTAATATGGAAAAATAAGCAATGAAAATGGGGTTGTCCCTAATTTTTTTTAAATATAATTTTTGGATAAATTTGGAAACTGACCAGATATATATAACCCCATCCGGGGCTTACTATAGCT
>CALNVZ010000757.1:45065-58857 GCA_940671915.1 Paracentrotus lividus
ACCCGTGACAAGTTTTTCATCTCCTGTAAAACATTTTCCATTTCGCTCATATTAAAGTCATCATTGATACTATCATCATCATTCGTAAAAGGTTTACATGTATCAATCTATTTTCGTTTTTAATTTCAATGAAAGAGATTCATCAACCGATTTAAAATAGTTTGCCTTGCATTGGCCTTTTCCACGGATTGTTTAACAATATGTCCGTTTACAAATAAATTGTGAAAGACATGTTTGTTCATTGTACTGTCCCGCATTTTTTAACCTTTTCCCAGACTTTCCCAATGTCTGTAAATCTATTCATCTTGCGGCAGTATTGTAGCCAGTAATCATATTGAGCTCTCCTGACACCTTCTGAGCAGCAGCTTTCTTTTCTAAGTATTTTTTTTACATCATTTAAATCATAATACCTTCTTAATCTGTTTTTTAAACGGTTTCTTTCTTGTACAGCCTTCTTGCATTCATTGTTCAACCAGGGGTTTACTATTCTTTTCTTACCGGTCTGCACCCGGAATGCACTTGTTTGATGTTTCTTTTATCACCTTGACAATCATATTGTATCTGCCTTGAATGTTTAATTCTACAGAAATATTCAAATTCTTCTTTTCTTAACGCATCTTCAATTTCCATTCTATAATCATCCCAGTTTACTTTTCTAAAAGACCATCTATATCCCATATTCTCACCCCGTGGTCTGTTTGAAGCACGTTTGAAATTCAATGAATTAGATTATGATCACTGCCAAAGTTATCGGACATAACTTTCCATTCTATATTGCGTGCTAATTCTTTCGATACTAAAGACAAATCCAAATTTGAATATGTACCATAGTATTGGTCTAACCTTGTAGGAGATCCATCATTAATAACACCACAATCATTATTTTCTATGAAGTCTCTACAGTTCTACCATTGCATCTAATTTGCGGCTCCCCAGAGAGGATGTGGCCCTGTCACATTATATTCCATGTTATTTTAAATCTACCAGATTAATCTTTTTACATGGATTGTAATAGTTAAAAATTGAAATGACTCCGTTTTTACAGAAAATATCAACTCTTTGATATTTGGCGTTCCTTGGTGTATCTATTGCTTGAAAAGTAACGTCGTTCTTTAAATACATCACCAGACCACCTCTTGTAGCATCCTGTCTATTTTTACAGATACAAGTATAATTTGGAATTGAAAAAACATTAAAATCATTAAACCATGTTTCTTGGATGCACATTATGTCTGGTAGAATCCCTAATAAATTGTTATCAATAACAGAGGTTAGAAAATTTGTGCCATGTGCCGTCAAGCCTTGTGCGTTCCATTGTACAATCGATAAGTCTGATATAGATTTATTTTTCGATCAGGCGACTTTTTACCATTTCCATGGTAAGGTCTACCTTCAAAAATTGTTTACTTGATCTAACTGCTGCCTCTAAGAAATCATCATCATTTTTAGACTGAGGGAGCTGACGTAATACAGACAGAATAAACATAATGAAATCAATGTATGTCATATTTATAGAATTTGGAGTTGGAGTTACTGTCTCCTCCTTCTTTTTATGTACTGGAATTGGGATCTGGGAATGAGATCTTGGTGTGGCCCTGTCCCTTTTTTCCTGTCCCTTTCTTTCTAGTACTGTGCGCGGAGTTTGATTTGCTGCTTCATGAGGACCGTTTGGCCTTGATTCGGTGCTCTGTGTTTTCGCAGGTTTGTTTGAGCGAACACTACCGGTACCCTGGTCATCTTGATTTTTGTTAGCGTTATTCTGCGTTTGCGCACGATGTGCTCTAGCTGTGCATAAGTGATATTTCCTTCTAATTTTATTTTCTGAATATTTTTTGCCTCTTCGTAGAATTTGCAACCCTGATATGCTGCAGAGTGGTTCCCCCCGCACCTGATGCACTTAGGGGTCTCCTTATTGGTGCACTCTTCAAAACTGTGCTGTCCTCCACATCTAACACATCTTAGATTACCTTTGCAGTTTTGTTTTATGTGCCCAAACAACTGGCATTTATGGCAACGTGGTACAGGAGGGACATAAACATCTACGTTCTTTACCTCATACAAAAAATGAATTGAATGTGGTAACTCTTTACCTTTAAATGTGATCAGAACTGAGGGAGTTGACACCATTTCACCGTTCACTTTTTTCAAGAACCTTCTTGCACTAAGAACATTTTCTTCTTTCAATACTTCCTCAATTTCTTCGTTACTAATTTGAGGGTCGATTCTGTGAATCACCCCCTTGATGGTTGATTGATTTCCATTGTATCTCGTGGCTTTCACATTGATGCCTGCTAATTTAGTTAAATCTAGAAGTTTAAGTATCTGCCTCTCGTTCTCACATTTCACAATCATCATGTTCCTTTCTTTTGTTACACCTCTTACTTTACCCACATGGTCATAAATTTCTTTAACAACTTTCACAGGATTGGCTTTGCAAATGTTCTTGTTTTCTAATCCAATAAATACTACTTTACCCTCCCCATGAATAGGAGTTGAACGGGAGATTCTGGGTATTTTCTTGCTTTTTTCGTGCAAAACTCCATCGCTATTACTTCTGACCCTGTGTCTCTTTCTATTTTTCTTGCGCTCTGCAGTTTTCCACGAACAATTTGCAACATCCATATCACTATCTTCCGGGACGGTAGTACCGTCAGAAGATACACCTTCCCCTACATCTTGTACATGTCCGTATTTCTCAGCAGCCATAATATAATTCTCTTCTCCCGAAGATACAGAAGAGAGAGAAATAGATGCCATCACAAGCGCATAATTTTGCGAATAAGAACAATAAAAATCTTACCTTATAAGTTGTGTTAATAATATTAGAAGTGAGTGAAGTGATGGGGATGAGTGCAAAATTCACTTAGATTGTCCCTTGGGGTCACCTTCCTAGACCTTTGCCTCCACTAAATAGTGACGAAAAAAAAGCTCAAGGTTAAACATGAAATAATGAGAGAGGGCGCTAGATATGAATGTAAGAAAAGCCTAAGTCCTGGACTTGGGCTTTTTTTACATTCATATCAGATTTTCATCCTTTATTTAAGGCATTTCTGAGATGATTTCAGATTCATCATTTATGCACAAGATGGGTCAATGTATAAGGAACAATTTCCCATATATAACTCAATTTCGCAAAAAAAATTGGACTTGGGCCTTTTTTATGTTCATATACTCATATAAAAGGAAAGCTAATAATTTTTCATAATAAAATCTCAAATTTCGGTTTGACCTTTTCCCGCGAAAAGTCAAGAAACTCTCTTGTGGAATGTCTGATTTCAATGAACTTGGTGTCAAAAGATCCGTAAGAATGTAAAGAAAAGATACATGAAACAACATTACTTAAAGGGATTGTTTAACTTCGAGATGAAACCTGAAAATAAAAAACAGTTTCAGCCAATGTTGTACGTAATAATAATTGTAATCTTTTGGGTCAGACAGGAATATCCTGAATTTTTTAGACCAATCGGACGTATATTTCTCGAGATATCTATGATTGAAGATTGATCGATGGTTAGCGTAACGCGTTACGCTAAAAAAAGTCGTACGGGTGAAATTGCCTCCCTCTCACATAGCGAGCTTCTTCTCGGGCAGCCTGGGGCTGGAACCGCAGCTGAAATCGCCAACATAATGCGCTTGGTTCGACCGTGCGAAAGTGTAGTATACAAAGCGGATAAAAAATAGCTTGCTAGGTTTCTCACTCACGATTGATATCGAGTTAGCTAGCTGGAAAGTTCTATCTACGATTGTCGCGATGTCTCGAAACAAAAAGTGCGTTAGCAGAAAAAACTTATTAAAAAAATTAGAAGAATAAGACTTGAGAGCAACCATAACCCGAATGGAGCAGGTTGAGGATCGAAAAAGAATCGCTAAGAAGGATAATTTGCGCTTCTATTTGTACGGTCATCGCCATCATCGGTAAGTAGGCGTATCTCCTTGACTTCAAAATTTCAGTTTTGTCCGTGTCCGCTAGCTGATTTTTTTTTTACTATTTGTCACGAGCTCCGAAAGAAAAACTTATATGAAAATTAAATCTATCTTGACTTATAGTCTAGAAGGGTCTATATTATGAAATTGGCTTTGAAGGCTCGCCATAATTAGGGAAGTTGGAAATTAGAGCCCGAGCACTCTCGACGGGTATCGGGCGATTATCACCGGCACCGGGTCCGCAGGAATCCCGGGGGTGAACGGCATTGCCGTTTCGCATGATAGCGTGCATCGCCATCATCATATTGGCTAACGAATAACGTTTTTTTTTTCTTAGGTCTAATTCTAGTAATTCTCTACTAGGCCTAGATCTACTAGTAGAGCGCGAGCCTTTGTCAATGACGTATACAAAAATTTTGAATAAAGTTTCATCTTGTATTAATCACAATGAGAATTGTGACCATTTGCAATAAAACTTAGGTTACTTGCAGCACTCAGTCATAGTCTCATAATCATAATGAGGTCGATATGTAGTATCGCCTGGCTATCTGGTTGCAGTTGAGTATAGTTTTTGTAACTGGCCTTGCTCTCTACCCATTTCAGGTGATCTCATCTCCCATTCTAAACTAGTGCATGCAAAACATGAAATTAATTTCCCTTGCTCCCTCATATATTTGTGTAGACTACTGCATAAACGTTCAAGTCTGCGCACTCCATAAATACATAATAAAAGGCAATGATTAAGAATTTTCAGACTTCACCTCAAACAATCCACAAAAAAACAATGGACATCATGAATAAATGGGAATTGTTCGCAAGTTATAGGCCTATTTGCTACCTCAGAAATATACAATGTGCTATTTCTAAGTCTGAAATTGAGAAAAGTGTGCACACATGGGCACTTTCCAATTTGGCAACACAAAATTAGAAGCCTGTCTTCTAATGTTTTTCTTGTTTATTATTTGAATATTTTTTGTTCATCACAATATAAACGATGGAAAGGTTGTTGAATTTCAAAATAATGTTTTATTTTGTATTGAAATGACATTTTTTTTAGGTGTGCAGACGTAGGTGCCACCATCATGTATATTGGCTGATAATCCTTCATTATGTTTACTCCCTCTCTTTTAGCATGCCTAAAGCTTCAATACCTTGTTCATTTACTTTCTCCCAGGCCCATCATGCCCTCGAGATCATAAGCACCAAGGTCTGTCAAAACGTAAGTTATAAAAAAAATTTTTATGTTGGGTGAATAAAAAAAAAATGTTATAGTCTACTGATATACACTAACAACAAACAATAGCCGAAGCAAGCTCATTATATTTCTTGCAAAAAGACAATATGGCTGAAAAATAAGAGTCTAGTCATGGACGATGGTTATCCAGACATTATAGGCCTATATATTATTTTGTGTCGAGGAAAAGAAGTGTGGTGCCAACCTGGTCACTGTCTGTATTTATTTCATTAAAAAAAAAAAAAAAAAAAAAAAAAAAAATTATTTGTCTATACATGTTTAGATAGCCTAAAAGATGGAGAGATTGATGAATTTCAAAATACTATTTCATTTTATATTTAGATTAAAAATCTTAGGTGTGCAGACATAGGCACCACCATCATACAACTGATATCTCAAGCGCATTGATATTATCTTCGGTAATGAAATGCGCTATATAAGAAGGAAGTATTATTATTATCATTATCTCCTTCATTATGTTTGTTCCTTTTCTTTTAGCATGCCCAAAGCTTCAACACCTTATGCATGTACTTCTCCCTGCCCACCATACCCTCGAGATCACAAGCACCAAGGTCTGTCAAAATGTAAGTTATAGAAAATCATTTTGTGGGGTGAATAACAAAAAAAAGAATTCTGCTCTACAACACTAGCAGGAGAAACCTCATTATATTTCTTTCTTGCAAATGTCAATTATGGCTGAAAGTGAAAGGACTAGCCATGGACACACATATGTCATCAGGACATGTTCATATTAATTTTGTGCCAATGAAAAAAAGGTGCAAAGAATTAATTTTGTTTAAATTTTGATCTCCATAAATTATGATATTGTTTGATTATCTTTTGATTATTTCAGATATTACTGTTTTGACCTTGCCATCATCCTCTTCGCTTCAATCCTGACTGGTAACAAAAATGCGAATTGAAGTGGAGTCGATGATTAACTCTTTACATGCCGGATGCATGATATGTAGCCTACTGTTCGGTCCCATACTCGTGTTTGCTAGCCTACTATTGACTGCTTAATCCATGCTTTGTCTCCTACCCTCCCCTGCTTCGTGCATGATTGCGCACATTCGGAATAACGTTGATTGATTACGCCGATTCTATTGTTCTGCGCACTGCACACTCACAGGTTAATCCGCTTTATTCTGCTGCGGCTATATCCGCCTTTTAATTGGCCAATATTCTCTTTACACAGTTTAAATTAACCTTGTTTTGAGTAATTTCATGTGTTTGTCACCATTTTGATAGGACCTAGTGCATAAACAGTCGCACACAATAAAAAACAAAATCGCGCCTTGGAACAATGTAAGATTAGATAATTGCCCTCTTATTTTTAAAAACAGAATTTGGTGTGACTTTAGAGACAAATAAGAATGCCACATATTTTAAGTACAACATTGTTGTCGACCGTACTTTTAAAAAAGTTATGAGAAAGTATTGACTGTCATCTTTAAGTACAAGGGGGAAAAAACTTGGCAGTGGGGGGTATAGGCCCTGGCATGTACGGATTACCAGTGCGGCAGAGGGGTTTGGGCAGGGTGGCACGTAAGGAGTTAAAATGTTTGGCTGTGACAATGAACTAAAAAAAAAATTGTAGGCAAACTGTATTCCTGTAAGAAGATGTGAAATCTCATGATGGTAATCTGGGCAAAAATCTGTTGAATTAAGACTGCACTAACCCTATACGTGGTGAACAGGCCCAAATCCACAGGATTGGCATCATCCAATCCCAACCAAAGCAAATCATGTCATGTCAGAGTTTTTATTGGCAGCTTTAGATCCTCCCCAAAAATCTTGAATTGAAAGGGCAATGATTCGCTCAATCATTTGTAGGCCCCATTTTATTTTTAAAAAAATCTTATTTAACTCAAAATATTATTTACAAGATGCTTGTGAATACTTTTTGTTGCCCTTTAATTCTTACATTGTGTTACCATGGAAAAGGCGCTATATAAGTTTAATTATTATTATTATTATTATTATTATTATTATTATGTAGTTTTACTCTTTTTTTTGTTTCAGGACCCATAGGATGGACGTGAATAGGTGCTTAATCAATACCAATTAATGGATGTACATGTTGGGCTGCTGCTGCAAGGATACATCATGAGAATTTTCACCATAACAAGTTGAGGAATGAAACCTACTTACAATGTATGAAGAACGGCTGGTGGACCAGTACAGTATTCTATTTCCGATATAATTCTTTGGATCATATTTTCACCAGGAGACTTTACCAAAGAGGAAGAAGAAGAGGAATTCTTGATATCATGTTGGCCGATGATCTACATGTAGGATAATTTACCAAATTGTACATGTGTCGACCCAAGAATGCACTGAATCAAAATCGACACCTTTGATTGTTGGCATCAATGGATCAAATAGGTTTTTATAATCATTTTAGATGTAGACTATTTTTTTATGTAAAATTTATTTATGAATCACACTTTTTTACAAACTATATTTGAAAGTGTACATCTGCACTGTAAAACCAGAAATTCTAGATGTTATCCTGCATAACACTATCATGTCGATGCTCTAAAAACTTGAACCGAGCAGTTTATTTATAAATAATGGATCCAACTTATGATATCTTGTTAATGACTATTTCTTTAACCATTTAGTCCTTTTTTTTTTTGGTATGTATATATCTAGTTTACTCAAGACTGATGCACTGTGAAATTTGAGGTGTTAAAGTGAACACTTTCTGGTGTGGACACAATTTATTGATGCCAGGAAAGAATTCGAATCAACATGCATTGTGTGAATTTTGATGTATTAATATTAACAGTAAAACCACAAGTGTTGATTCCTATTGTTTCTAAGTATCTACATATGTCCAGAACTGGTTATTCTGTTTTTAAGGTTCAGTATCACGGTTTTAAATGTACTGCTGATGATGGTGTTGTTCATGTTATCGGTGATTGTAGTGGGTTTGCCAGAGATATTACAGCCTATGTGTGTAGTGGTATTTCTTGATAATACAGTCTATTCTAGATATGAGCACATACCGGTATACAATTTTTTTTTTTATAAAGAGGCGATTTCTGGGTCACAAGTCAAACGTGTGCACATGTGTCTACGTGCCCATGTGTTCAGTTTAATGAAAAATATAACAAGGTCTTTTGGTTGAGTAACCCACTAAAGGTATTTTTTAAAAAGGGATGGATACGACAGAAGGGTGGTACTGGTTATGTGTTTGTGAAAGTGGCATGTCGATGACATTTTTATTTATTTATTTTTTATTTTTTTTTTTTTTTAATGGCATCGACAGTGCTGGTGAGGGTTGTCAGTAAATTATTACATTGGTGTTGTTGATAATATGAAAATCATTGTGGTTTTGTTTCAGAGGTTGTTGTGATGCTTGTTAGTATGGTCAGTGGATGTAGAGTGAATGGCCAATGGTTTAGTAGCTTTATGATAATGGGTGGAGTGATTCTGTGGTCGTATTTCACTTGCCATGATGTATTCAGTAATAGTCAATTGATTGGTATTTGTCATGAGAAATGGGGGAGGGGGGGGGGGGAGGTACTCAAGGGGTCCCGCAACATTTTGAAAAGAAAGAAAAATAATAATCATTAAAATTATCACACCTAAGGGCCCCTATCGGTTTCTTATTTTATTTGTTTATTTTTTTTAACATGGGATCCGGGAAGAAAAGAGGGAAAAAGGGGGAGGAAACGGTAGGACTCTAAATTAAAAAAACAAAACAAAACAAAACAAAACAAAACAAAAACAGTGTTCGAGTGTTTGCAAAACAATATAAAAAGAAGAGGAAGAAGAAGAAAAACAAAAAAAAAGATGAAGATGAAGAAGTCTTCGCAAGTTTGATTGTAGGTCTATATATATCAGCGGCGTAAATCCGTGTCGAGGAGAGGGGGGATGAGTGAAATAATTTACCAACTTGTCGCGATCTTGTTTGGCATACACAAGCACTAGTGACACACAAGGAACCTTTTTAATACCCATATAGCAGGGGCAGCGGGACGGACTAGGGGGTGCGAAAAGAATTTCTCTTTGAATGTATGCTTTTAGCTTAAGGCCGCCTTGATTACTGTTCATTTTAGTAATGGAAAAACCATGGAAAAACTAACGCGAGCGCGAAGCGCGAGCCGAAAATTTTAAGCTAAAAGTTTGAGATATTTGTGCATTGTAATTCCTATTTAGTATCAGCGAGCGCAAAGCGCGAACTGAAAATTTTAAGCTGAAATTGAATATGTTTGTGCATTAAAGGTCCTGTATAGTATCCGCGAGCTCAAAAAAAAACCCCAAAACAAAGCAAACAAAGCAAAACAAAACAAATCAATAAAACATATACTAGTAGAGGCAGCGAAATGGATTTGAAAGTGGGGGTCTTCATGGAAAAAAGGGAACTTTTTACTGAAAAGGGGGACACTTTAGATCAGAGGAATATACTTAAGCGAAATGTATTTGGAGAGGGAGGGGGTACGAAGAAAATTTGTCATTGAATGTATGCTTACAATGGCAGCCTTGAATCCTGTTCATTTTAGTACTGGAAAAAGTTATGCGGGCGCGAAGTGCGAGCAGAAAATTTAGTATCCATTTTTATACATTTTACATGCGCTGTTAAATAACAGTGACAAAAAACAAATCCACAATCTTTGCTATGAGAATTTTGTGGGCTGCAAGCCCCAAGCCCTCCACCAACCTAGCCCGCACACAACTACATTATTGTTTTTGATTGTCAACAACACCCTTTCCTAAGGGTTGTCCCCAGACGAGGGCATTGGATCCAACCTTTTAATACTTAGGTTACTGTTTGTTACTTAGTGCGAGGTCGCATAGCGACCGAGCAGGAAAATCTTTTAGTATTGATAGCGTTATTTTAACCCAAAACACAATTATCTAGTGTATTTTTTTTCATTTCTTTCTTGAAAACTGGGGGGATGTTTGTACAGGCCATCCCCCCCCCCTCCTCAAAATCTGGGGGGGGATGTATCCCCCCATCCCCCCGGGATTTACGCCCATGATATATATAGCCATATACTATCGCCAATCGGCGGAGTTCAACTGTCAATACTCCAATACCAATCTGGAGCGTCGGCCGAAGTATTTTCTACAGTATTTATTTATCAGCAATACTAAATCCAAATGACTTATTTTTTGTACATTTTGGTGATAGTAAATGAAAGTATAGGCCTACCGTGCCGCTGCATAGGGGAGAGGAATTGGTAATGATGATCGAGGTCGTATACTTGGACGGCCGGTACCCAAACCAGTGCGCTACCTCGGTCGATCAGTCGGCAGTCGAACGCAGTCGAATTCAGGAAGGCGCAGGCCTCATAAACGTCGAATACCCATCACATCGTATCCGCACCCCGATAAAATCATGAAAATCGTGAAATACCGACCCAATCGACTGTGATATTACTTGTAGGGGACGAGGCCCGGTACGTAGATTCTAAAATAATATCGTACTTCGTCTTTTTTAGGTTGAGACTATATGCGCTCCGATTCTTGTTGATTAATGCATGTGCGGCTTCCACGCGCGCTGCATGTATGATATACATTAAAGATGCTATACACAATACACATGTGTTAATGCACGTTCATTTGCAATACCGGTAAAGTATTAGCTCTATATCGGGGCTCCTATGCTCTATGGATTATGATAGACAATGATAATCATGAAACGAAACAAAATGAATGATTTCGATCAAAATCGAAGTTTTGACAATGTTTGGAAATAAACAATCACTTGTATTAATTGAGGGAGGGGGTATCTGTATTTTCACCGTACTTTGGGCGAGAAAACGTAGAATTATTGTAATAACCGCGAGAGGGCGTAAACAACTATTCGGCGAAAAACACGATCTTTCGATTGTTCTGATCGAAATCCTTTCGGAAAACAATACTAGTTTTTCGCTCTTTTTGGGTAGTAAACAACTTTCATTTTCTCTCATACTTTCAGACATCGCTAATTAGACATGAAGTGAGAGGATTGCAAACAATTTGCTGTGATTTGAGGTGATTTTGTACTCTTAATCAATTCCTTTAAGGCGCGGCAGTTTTGATTGAGCAACACGATTTTTCAAAGGGGTGCCCTCACAGACTCTACCGGTAATTAAAGGGTTAAAACTCTAATTCCTCTTTTTCGGTACTTTCTTCACCACTATTTGCAATTTTGACAATGCAATTGGTTGCTGTAAATAGACCCCAGATTCATCTTTATAGCTCTGTTAGTAAAAGAATTACAGCATTTTCAAATTTTGGAAAACGATGACTCAGCATTTTTTGGCCACGCCCCCTTAAAATCATTTTCTGGCCTGCACTGTCTCAATTTTTACCCAATTTTCTTAAAATTGGTGGCATATCGATCAGGGCAACGAGCTGCTTAAAATAAGATAGGCCAAACCTGGTTCTGAAACATGACCCATTTATAGCCCACCTCTCGTACTAAACATGTTGTTAGATGAACCTGACTACACATACATGTACTACTTAATTAATACAAAACTTGGATGGGGAGGTTTCCTGATGTGTCATGAAAAAATGCTCTTATCTTTGTGATTATTGGACCATATCACATAAAATTTCATCCAGTTGATATAAACAATATAATGCTATAATTTTAATATTATATCTATCTAGAGTGCCATTAACATTTTTGGTGGGACACACTATATACATGTATATTGATGGATTTCCAATGCAAAAAGAATAGTGATCCAGTGTATGAGGACTTTATCAATTGATATTTCTCTTTTTTACATCGTAAATAAGCATGCAATGCCTCTTTCCAAAAACAATTTCCAAGAAAATGATGTTAGGTTACAAGCTAAACTCAAGTGGCAGAGACTGCATACAATGCACACGGTATCCAGAGTTGATAATTCAGGTTTCTTCCAAGTCGTGGCATTCAAACAAAAAGAAGCATGTTGATTTTTTAAATGCAAGATTTATTGGAATAATGGAAATTAAAAAATAAACACTTTGTACTACCTACATGTACAACATGTACATGTAGTGAAAATAAAACATCCTTTGCATTATGCAATGGCACTCCAAAATATTTCATGCAGTGTCTTTCTAATTGACAATGAGTTAAACCATGGATTCTATGAGGTCCTAGTAGAATCCATGGTTTGATATGTTTATCCAATAATGTTTACCAGAGATGATTCAAATATATGTAACATACCTCAAAGCTTTGATGTTTGGCTATGCACAAGAACAGAAAGTTGGGACAGGCAATACCTGATGCATTGAAGAAGAAAGGTTACCAGTTACCACTAAAGCAGCTTGTCAATCTTGGCTCAGATGAACGAAATGTAAACAAAACATTTTTGAATTATGTAGACTGAAATCTCACTGAGATGGAATTGACTGCCATGGTGCTATTCATCTTTTGTAACCTACATGTGGTCTATAATGCATTTGCAAAGTGCCTGTGTTATAGCTTGAAGATGGTGATGAGCAGACTGGTTTTGGATCTCTTCTATAATATCTGAAGACATCCCTTGCAGGAAGATCCCCTGATGAAAGTGCAGCTCTGGTTTTTTGAGAGCATTAACAATGTATTCAATGGCTTTTTTATATATTTTTTTTTACGGTTTGGGATAGATTCAAGCCCTGTCTGTTTATGCTGTAAAAAAGAGAACAGCCCCCTGATCAGAGTAAAAAGTTATACATTGGATCCCTGTTTGTTAACAGCTTCAGTTTGATATCCTATTAGGCATTGGTTATCCCTCAAGCTTGATCTCAGATTCAATCTAAAATAAAAGGTAGGGACTTTCATCTAAACATTTATCTAGTATGTATTACATCGTTGAAGGTGAGGGGTATAGATGTACTGCCTTGAATTTGAGTAAAACGGATCTGGATCTATTAAAAAAAAAAGGATACATTGCCAAACGTATACTCATGTTCATTTCCCTCAGGTGTTATCATTGAAAATGTAATTTAGTGAGCATTTTATTAATCTACATGTACCTAATTGAACTTATCCTACCATCAGAAACAGCTTCAATATGATCCCAGGACTGTTATTAGGACATATTTAACAGGGGATTTCCATTCATAAACAGGTGGTGATCATAATGATGGTAACATGTAGTTATAATACTCTTAGCAGCAACCAGTAAAGACTAAGTCACTGTAACTTTCCAAACAAATATTAAACTTCACTGAAAATTCTATTATTTATTTTTTGCGTCTTAATTGTGTACATTTTGCCCTTGTCATATAGATGAAATCCTACTTTTCTCCTTCTTTTTAAGATTAAATCCTACTTTTATCCTACTTTTTTAAAGATTAAATCCTACTTTTATCCTACTTTTTTAAAGATTAAATCCTACTTTTATCCTACTTTTCAGAGAATTTTGCTCCTAATTTTCTCCTACTTTTTCATTCAAGCTGACTTGGATGCCTGGATACCAAGAAACTGGAAAGTTGAAACAAAAGTATGGTATAAGAGATTTACAAATTGTAACAAATTACCCCGTATGTTTACATAGTAATAATTTACCCCGTATGGTGTAACAACTTACCCTGTATAGAGCGATTTCACGTGACGTCATTATCTTCCTGTCGGCCATTGTGGTGGGCACGCTATTACTGCCCACCATGGTTACGCATGGTTACGTATACGTATTGCTGCACTAAAGGAGG
>CALNVZ010000757.1:58882-80891 GCA_940671915.1 Paracentrotus lividus
CCCTCCCGCTTGCTGTTTGGCTTGCACCCGCCCCGCCCGTTGGGCCGGCCTCCCTGCTGCTTGCCGCCCCCGGTTCCCCGTTCCCTCCGCGTTGTCCCTCTTAGCTCCGATGCCCCCTGTCGCCCCTTTTGCCTTCTGTCGCCTGCCTCTCCCTGCGCTTGCTACTTGCCTGCCCTGGTGCTCTTCCTTTTGTCCCTCCCTGTGTCTCTCCTGCCTACCATTGCCCCGTTGCTGTTCTCGCTTGCAGCTGGTGCTGCGCCGACCTGGTTTGGCTATCTCTCCTCTCGGTGCGCCATCCTTGCCGGCCGCTCCCCTGCTGCCCGTGCCGCTCTGGTTTTTTGCGTACTTACCACCTGTCTTCCCAGTGGCTTTTATTCTCTCTTTTTTCGCGGGTTTGGGCTCGCTTCCCGCCCTGTCCTGTTCTGCTGTCCCCCCGCGCCCAGCCCCCCCTGCTCCCGCGTCCCCTTCTCCCTTGGCTCCTGTTTGTTCCCCGCTTCCGTTTGCTCTCCTCTTCGGCTTGTTCTCCTCCCGCTTGCTCTCCGCTTCCCTGCTCCCCTCCCGGTCGGCCTTTCGCTCTCCCCCTTTCTCTCGTCTGTCTTCCTCGTTGGCCGGTGCGGGGTCTCGCGTATGCCGTTGCCTTGCGTCCCCCGGCTCTGGCTCTTTCCCCCCCCGGATCCCTTGCCCCCGTCTCCTCTCCTGTTCCTTTCCCTACGGTGTTCTCCTGCCCACTGTCATTTCGTGCCCTCTTTCTTCCTCTCCCTGTTCCCTCCTTGCCCTTCTCCTCCCCTCCCGCCCGCTTCACCTCTGCTCCCCCGGGCCCTGTTTTTTTTTTTCCTTCGGCCCCCCCTCGCTTTTCCCCCCCGGGGCTTTTCCCCCTTTCCCTCTCCCCCGGGTGGGTTGATTCCTCATTGCCCCGGTCCATGTCGTTCTCCTCCTCTTCGCCGCCCCGCCGTCCCGCCTCGTCCCTGTCCCTTTCCCCCCCCTCTTCCCCTTCTGCCCCTTCTCTTCTTCTTTTTTGCGTCCACTTCCTTGTGTCCATTTTTGCCTTGTCCTCTCGCTGCCGCTCCTCCTTTTTCCTCTTTTTCCGCTTCCATCCTCCCTTTTCTCCTCCTTTTTTCCCGCTTCACTCTCCTTTTCTCTCCTTTTTTCCGCTTCCCTCCTCCTTTTCCTCCTCCTTTCCGCGCCTTTGCTCCTCCTTTTCTCCTCCTTTTCTTCCCGCTGACCTTGGCTGCCTGGCTCTCCCCGCCACCTGGCCCGTTTGCCCCCCCCGTTGGTCTCCAGCGCTTTCCCCTTGTCCCACCTTCCCCCGTCTGTTTCCATCGTCCTCCTTTCCCCGTCTGGTGTCCCCCTTCCCCTGTCTCGAGCGCTTTCCGTGCCGTCCTTTCTTCCTGTCGGCCCTTGGTGGGCCCGCTCTTACTGCCCCCCTGGTTCCCCTGGTTCCGTCTCGTCTTGCTGCCCTCCAGCGGTGTGACGTCCTCGCGCCCCTTTCCCTTCCTTGCTCTCGTCCTTCTGCCCCCCCCCCTCCTGGGCCCTTTCTGTTCCGGTTTTGGTTGATGGACCCCGGGCCGGCCGCGCCCCCCATCTTTCTTCGGCTGCCTGCCGCCCTTCCCCGCGCCGGCGCTCTTCGCCTGCTCGCCGAGTGCCTCTTCCGCCGTCTCCCGCCGTTCCCGTCCGCCGTCTTCCCGCCGTCCGGCCCCGCCCTCTTTCTGCCGTCACTTGCCCCCCCGTTGCCGTCTTCCCGGCCCTCGTCTTTCCGTCCTCTTCCGTCTCCCCTGCCCTCTTTTTGCCGTCCCCATACGCCGTCTTTCCGCGTCCCGCGGGTTCCCCTTTACGTCATCCCCTTTTTTTCTGCCGTCTTTCCGCGTCCCTGTGCTCTCCCGGGCTGTTTGCCCCTTCCTCCTGATCCCTCTCTTCTCCTCTCCTCCCCCTCTCCCCTACTTTCCCTCTGGCTGTCCTCCCCCCGGCCCTCTTCTCCTGGCACGTGTGGTCCGGTCCTGCTCTCTCCCGTGCTCCCGCCCCTTTTGCAGCCCGCCAGTTCCTTCTTCTTCCGTTCCCCTTTTTTCATGCCCTGTGCCGCCTTGTCCTTACTGCCGCCTTGCCCTTGTGTTCTCTCCTCTGCTCTCATTTCACCCCTTTTGCTTCTGTACCTCACGCCCCTGGCCGGTCCCTGGCTTCCCTTGCCTCTTTCTCTTCCTTTTCCCCTTTTTTTCCTCTTCTCGCCTCCTGTTATGCCTATTCCTAGCCCCCCCGCCCCCTTGTCTTTTGGTCCCCTGCACGCCCGTTGTCTTCTCCCGTCGTCCCGCCGTCTTCCAGCTTCTCGTCTTTGGTCCCCCGCTCAGCCCCCCCGTTGTCTACTCGACGTTTTCCCGCCGTCTTCCCGCTGTCGTCTTTTGGTCCCCCCACTGCCCCGCCCCGTGGTCTCTCGCTGTCGTAACGCACATCCCCACGTTGTCTTCTCGACGTTTTCCCGCCGTCTTCCCGCTGCGTCTTTTGGTCACACCTGCCGGCCAGTGCCTCTTCTCACCGTCGTACCGCCGTCTTACCCGCTATCTCTTTGGGTACCCCTCGCTCCAGTGTCTTCTCGCCGTTTTTCCCGCCGTCCTTCAGCTGTCGTATTTTGGTCCCCCCCTGCCCGCCCCGTGGTCCTTTCTCGCCGTCGTACGCACCCTCCCCACGTTTGTCTTCTCGCCGTTTTACCGCCGTCTTTCCGCTGTCGTCTTTTGGTCCCCCCCGCCCAGGCCCGTGCTCTTCTCCCGTCGTCCGCCGTCTTCACGCTCTCCTCTTTGGGTCCCCCCTAGCCACCCCCAGTTGTCTTCTCGACGTCTTCCCGCTGTCGTCTTTTGTCCCCCCTGCCACGCCCCGTGGTCTTCTCGCCGTCCGTCACGCCCTCCCCAGTTGTCTTCTCGCCGTTTTTCCCGACGTCTCCCGCTGTCGTCTTTTGTCCCCTCCCCGGCCAGTGCTTTATCCGTCGTCCGCCGTCTTCCCGCTATCATCTTGGGTCCCAAATCGACACACCCGTTGGTCTTCTCGACGTCTTCCCGCTGTCTATTTTTGGTCCCAACATGCCCCGCCCCAGTGGTCTTCTAGCCGCGTCAGCCCTCCACGTTGGTCTTACATCGCCGTTTTCACGCCCGTCTTCCCAGATGTTCGTCTTTTGGTCCACCCACTGACACCGACAAGTGGTCTCTAGCGTCGTAAAGCCCTCCTCCCGCCGTCCTTCACTTCACTGTCATCATTTTTTGCTCCAAAATAGAAAATACAGTCTTGAAGTCATTAGCCAAGAAAACATAATCACATCGCATAGAAACATTTAAAGGATATTTAATTACAATTCTTATTAATCGTTGGAAGACGTCATTAAGAAATCATAAAGATGTCGTGTTTACGATGGTATGACGAGTTGACCAGTTTTGACCAGTTTAAGACGTCTTTAAGACGTCAGTCTGCTATCAGGGTTACTGCAGCGTGCAGAAGCGCGGCTGAGGCCAGTGTACTCTTCGCCGTGACCACCCGCCCGCCCATGCCCGGTCCGAAGTATGAAGTGTGCAGTGCGAGATAGCATGTCGGAAAGACAACTCAGCGGATCGAGCTCAAAACCGCAAAAAAAGTATATATTTCACTGTGATAAAGACACAATTATTATGTCACACATGTCGATTTCCTACCTGAAATAAAATTATTTGAGCACGCATCCGAATGTTCTTTGATTGCTCGAAATTCCGATTGATCGCAGCAAGCCATTCGTCGTAGGGCCTACACTAACTATACACAGCCCCGTCGCCGAAGGCCGCGGGTTCGCGACGGGGGCTGGTCGGTTTTGGCTTATCGACGAGAAGTTCAAAGTTTTTTTCCATCGATCTCGCATAATTTCTGCAGGCAGCTGATAGAAAGGTTTTTTCGTCTCTTCCTGCCCTGTTTCCACAACCAACAACTGAACAGAAATTTCCCACGATTTTGCTGTAGAAGTACAGTATAGTTTCTCGAGTAACTTCAAATCTGGCTTTAGTGCAGCAATACGTATACGTAGCCATGCTGTCAGTCGATTTGTATGCCTTCCAAGATGGCCGCCGCGCAGCGTTGCTAACAAAAAGATGACGTCACTGGGAACGTTCTATACGGGGTAGGTTGTTACAAAAGATGTCTTCATTAATTAAGCTGTAGTTAATTAGTGTTTACATGTTTTCAAGTTTTATGTGCCTTAGGTTTTAGCCAACATAATAGGCTAACTACAGACCAAAAATGGAGTGTGTGAGTACTTTCATTAGAATTATCTGGCCCAAAATGTGAATTTTGTAACGTCCATCCCCGGTCTCCCCTAACCCAAAAGCAAATTTGTATGTCCAACACTAATCTGGTGTAATATAGTGTAATATAATGTGGTGACACCCAGAAGAAGAAGAATTATCAGTAGATCATGAAAACTGAGGTATGCAGTGCATTATCAAAAGTTTTCTAAATAGAAAAAAGTCACTAATAATAAGCTCAGTTAAAATTAGCCATATGTTGATTAAAACCCTAATAAATGTTCCCAAATGAGCTCTTCCCACGAAAATGTAACCAAAAACGAATCATCTGAAAAGTCATTAAAATAAAAATCTTCAATAAATGATAACCTTTAGAGGCTTGTTCTTTATTTCATTAACAGTATTGAGTAACAATTCTCAGGATTATCATCCCTCATTTTAGAGGTTGAAAAGAACCAATTAATGTTTTAATTTGTTTTACATTGAACATTATTCATATAACACCATCTAAATAAAACCTATTATTGGAACAAAAATTTGAGCGACTAAACCAATCCCCGATGCTTTAATGAGAAATATTTCTTGTAGGCTTATCCCATGTTCACTGGTATATATATTTTTCAGAGAAAAAATGGGGGATGAAACCTATCATTTCACGAGCATTATATTGCATGAAAACTAAAGAGGGCGCTATGAACAATATGCAAATTAGCATGTAATATATGATCATATGACCTAACAAAACAATATTTAGAAATGGTGTTAGAGGAATGCAGACATTTAGCTCCCTAAAGTTGTTGAAATATCCATATTAAACATTTATTTTATCCTTTTTAGATTGAAATTGGGTAATTTGGCCACCATTTTATATGACGTCACATATCTCAAAATGCTCAATGCTGACAGAGTGTCAGCAATCAGATTCTACAAATAGAAGGTTTAGGAAATCTTAATCCGTTGAAAAATATACTATAGACACCAAAACAAGGTTAGGCCCCGAAATTGGAATCCTCTGCTGGACTATAATGATTGCCTCCCCCATTGACTTTGTGTACAGAGGTTTAGCAAAAAGTGAAATTTGGCATATTTTCATTATTAATTTTTAGTCCATTTTACTTTGAGTTATTCCATGTAACTTGACACGCAGCTTAAGGTGGTCACCAACTAACATGATTTTGATTCAAATTGCTTATCAGGTACATGTAGGCTAAGTCACTGAACCGTGACGGAGCCTTAAACTTTCTTCTCATTTGCATGATTGTTTTGTAGCTTGTCCCCAGTGAGGTGTGAAAAATCATGATTTTTGTGAAAATAAATTCTGAGGTACTCCCCCAAAACAATCGTGCTGTTTAATCAAAGTAAAAATTCTAAATTTAGTCCATACATGACACAATAGGTTTTCTAGTCTCACATGCTCATTGAAGCATGAATTCTTAAACAAGTGCCAGGATCATTGACACATGTGACTCATATCAAAATCAGACACAAGTCGCCAGAAAAGAGTCAAAGATTGCAACAAAACAATCCATTTTTAAAGGCTTTCCCCTAATCATTTCAACTCATTTTTTTGGCAGAGCATACAAGAGAAATTCAGAAAATCAAAAAAATATTTTCCCCAAGACAACTTTTATTATTTTGCTGATTTCCTCGACACTGTGCTGAATTTCCTCAGCGACTTGTGTCTGATTTCGATGTGATGCATCACACATGTCCAAAGGTTCTAAACGTAACCCCAAAAATGTTATTGAGATGATTTTTAGTGCCTAAAATTACCCTGTTGAGAGCGGGGACCGGGTATACCCGGGTCCCGTCTAACACACTCATGGACGGGAACCGGGTATCAGTACTGCCGGGTATACTCGGTTCCCTAATGATCACATCTTGATCACCAAATACCCCCTAAAATTCTCCTTTTGCACTACTATTGTTGAAGTTTTGCTATACGCAGTAGTTATTTCATGAAAAGAGCGATATGTTCTCGTAAAAAAAAATCAATAACTATTTGATATATTTAATAAATAAGCTTTTTAAATAGATATATTTATCAGGCACTCAAGAAGAACTGCGTCAACCAGTGTATATATAAAGTTACCATCGGCAATTTTTAGCTTTTTCGGTTTTACTGAATCCTCCTGTGTACTTCTTTTATTGTTAGCCCAGGACAATTCAGTGGATCAGCGCAAGGTATTAGTGATTTTCTAACATGGGCGCGCACATACAAAAACCCGGATGTATCTGGAGATATAAAGAAGTATCGATCGGTGGCTGTAATTAGCCAGCGCTTATAGTGGCTTAGCTAAGAAGAAAACTATTCTTTAAAATTAGAGAACAGGTCGATATCTAACCTAAATGACTAACAATATCTAACCCCCAATTAGTACCTCAAAAGAAGAGGATATACGGCTTAGTTTGAAGTTTGTAAGAAATGAAAAGAAAAGAGTAAAGAGAGAGTGTGTTCAAGAATCCAGTAGGCAACCGAAGGACTGGAATTCATTTTTGTTTCCTTTGTAACTAAAACACATAGGTTCATCTTAGGCCATGGTATAAGAAAATTAAAAAAAAAGATCTTTAAATTATAGGGATAACACTAAAAAAAAAAAGCACCCCTTTGTTCACCTTGTTCCCGTCTCATTAAAGGACTCATCCGGGCTGGAGTTTGCATTATAAGAAAAATAAAGTAAAATCGAAAAAGCGCAACACTGAAAATTTCATCAAAATCGGATAAGAAATAGCAAAGTTATGAATTTTCTTAGGTTTTGAATTTTTTAGGAAACAGTTCTTCAAATTGGCAAACTGATGATGTCTCAGTCCCCCTACTTTCTTTGTATTTTATTGTATGAAATACCAATTATCAAGATTTTCTGCCCCAAGGACATAAAAACACTGATTAATGATTGTGGAATGTTCAAGGTCACAAGTGCTTTTACTTATTTCAGTATGAGGGACAGATTTTCTGTATACACAATATATGAAAAAATGAGATAAATAGGATTTCATATAATAAAATACACAATAAGTAGGGGGACTGTGACATCATCAGTTTGCTCATTTGAATATTCAAATATTCAAATGAGACAATGAGACAATTGCCAAGAACTGTTTTACAAAAAAAAATCAAGACCTAAAAAAATGCATAACTTTGTTATTTTTCATCCGATTTTGATGAAATTTTCTGTGTTGTGCTTGATGAATTTTACTTAATTTTACAAAACTTTTTCATTTCAGCCCGGACTCCACCTTTAAGGTGTGAAACATTTTCTTTCAGGCCAAGACTAGATAGGGCTACTCAGTTTACAAACCGGTGGAATGCTTTTCTTGTTCAAAATATTATTATCTTTCCTATGTAGTAATATCTAGTGTGACTCGATGTAGAATATTCAATCATGTAGTGATAAGGGGCAATTGAGAATTAAGAACACCAAAAACATTATAGAAAAAAATATATATATATTTTTAAAAAAAAAACCAAGCTTCACTTCTAAGGTCCATTACCAGCGTGCGACCAGGTTACACATGAGCGATTTAGCCAGAGCCCGCACGCGCAGACAGGGTCGTCTCTTTTTAATCTCGTCTCGGGCTAATGACAGGCCAAACAATTTCGTCGTCAACGGGTTAAAAAACTTTATCCCTAATGTTCAGACTTGGAGCTAAACCAAGAAGATTTTGAACTCTTTCAAACTGCATACCTGATTCTTTACTGTTTTATCTGTTTGCCTTTTAGCTCAGCCTTCATTAACTGCTGATTCACAGACCCATCCTCTGATTGAAAGATGTGGACAGGATTTCAAGGATACGTACATAACAAGTCTTTGTCAGATAAGAGCTGACCCTCTCAACCCTGATTCTCTTGTGCAATTTGAAGATTTGTACACCCATCTTAATATGGAATCGGAGGATGGAGGAGAGAAGCATCTCCTAGAGTACAGTGAGCTCCTAAATCTACGCTATAATGGAAGGTTCCCAAGACGTCTGTTGGTTCAGGGTGAAGCAGGAGCTGGGAAAACAACTTTCTGTGCTAAGATTGCCTGGGACTGGATCAAGGGGAATTATTTTCAAGAGTTCAAATGGGTTATCATTGTTCCACTTAGGGAGTATGAGCAACGAGGTATTGGTGCGATAGCAAAATCATATCTCCCAGAAAATAATCCTGCCACAGCCAGCCAATTGACAGAATACATGCGCTCAAATACAGACAAGGTCTTCATTGTCTTTGATGGGCTGGATGAATTCAAAGGGAATGTAACACAGCCAACAAAAGGTAATACATCCTTGGGTAACAAGGATATAGAGATTGGAGAAATTCTGCGATCAGAAAAGCTGAAGGAATGCCCGGTCATGGTAACAACACGCCCTTGGAGGGCGATTGAGATTAGATGGAATGATGTGCTACGAAAGATGTACCGTTTCCTCTATGTTGAGGGCTTTAGCAAGGAGAATTTGGCAGAGTACATTCAAAAGCACTTTGGTGGTCATGAGGCTAAAGCAAATGATTTGATAAAACTTATAGATGACAATGATGTCATATCCGAAAATATGGCACCTTATCCTATCTATGTAGCTATGCTCTGTCTCATGTGGAAAGATGAGAAAAAGCAAGAAGTCATGAAATCACTTCAAACATTTTCTCAAATTTTCCAGGAAATGATTTCTTTCCTGAAAGAGCATTATGCACAAAAATTGGTTACTCAGTCATGTAGCCTAGATGACTCATTAGATGACCATCTGGAAGAAATTGACAACCTTCTAAAGCCAGTTGCTAGTCTTGCCTTTGATGGTTTGTTGAGAAAGACACTCGTCTTCACAGAAGCTGAGTTTGATCATTGTCCATTATCCATGCAAACAGCTTGTAGAGTTGGGGTGTTGTCTCAGGAGAACAGGATTATCTCAAGGGAAAGAAGACGTAATAGAAGTCGGAAACATCTGCTGTCTACAGCTTTCTTTCCTCACAAACTCTTCCAGGAATTCATGGCTGGAATGCATCTTGCTTCTCTCTATGAAACAGATAACAATGAATACCATAGATTGATGACTGAAATAGTGGTTCCCAGCAAGAGGGAATTTCGTTATCTCCTTTATTTCACTTCATCTGAAAGGCAAGCAGTGGGAATTGATGTTGTGACACATCTTTCAAGGACATGCAGATCTAAAGATGACAAGGAGTTTCTTGTTGATGTAACATTTGAATGTCACAACTTACATGCAGCTACTCTGATAAAGGACGAGGTTCTACGAGAGGATGCAACCTTGGACATAGGCAGTGACATGACAGCCCACACCATAGCCGGTTACACTTTTGTTGGAATAGATATGGTAAGTAATATGGACTCATTAATGTCCAATTCTGCTTCTTTACCAGTGACAGACCATGAATAGAGAGGATAGATACATGTACATGGTTCGTAGTACATGATCATTTCCATATCACTGACAGGTGGGAATTGTAAAGGGGAAATGCCCATTAATTTGTTGAGCTGAAAGAGATATCATTAAAATGAAGATGAGTTTCACTCTCCACTGATATAAACTTCATAATCACCACTTTAATATTTTTTAAATTATTTGGTTCCCTGTTTTAGATACTCTTGGTTTTGTGTTATTCTCTTCAATCTATAAGTGGTATTTTTCATCACTGACTTTATTTAGACTACATGTTTGTAGATACAGATAGCCCTGATTTAGTTCAATATCATGACCACTTAACCAATATATATGCTTGTGCACATTTTGTTATTAATTGAATATTCCATTTCGTTGTCACATTCATTTTTGTCATTTTTATACTTTAGGTTAGGCTTGATGTTGACCGGTATTGCGGACGAACAGTGTCGCATGAAATTGTAGAGATGATCTGTTCTTCACCCTCTCTGAGAAAAGTTTTTCTAAGAGGGATATTTCATAGTAACCTCAGCCACAGACTTGCTGCAAGAGGACAGTTTTCAGAGGTGAACAACATGTCACAATATACAGTGCGTCCCAAAAAGAACTATACACTTTTGAAATGGCTGCCAAATAATAAATATATGATTTCAGGTAATGAAATTTACATGTATGGAAAGCTCATTATCCTAACTTTTATATGACACCAAAAAGTCTGAAAATAAGTCATGCATGAATGAGCAGCGTTCACTTTTGTAAATGGTATGGAAATTAGGGTGCGCAGGAATTGCCCTACCAATTTGTATGAGGAAAGTCATTTGGATCTTATGGAATTGAGGATGATATGCAGAATCACTAATCAATTATGATGAGTTGGGGTTTGCTAAATGAAATTGGGGATTACAATGTCATGCATGAGTGAACAGGAATATGTATTTCCTATTGTTGCATTGTAACTTTCCACGGTATATTTAGTGAGGTCCTTCAGTGGTGTGTTTAATCTCTCTCTCTCTCTCTTCCTTTTCTCTCCCTTCCTCTTTCTCTCTCTCTCTCTCTCTCTTTGTCTTCATCCCTCTCTCCCACTCTCTTCTTTCTTTCTCTCCCTGTCTCCCTCCCTCTCTCTCTCTCTCTCTCTTTATCTCTCTCTCTTTTTTGCATGGGTGTGTTTTTGACCATTCATATTCATTGGTTTCTACTCCAGATATCCTGACTACCTTCCCGCATCCCGGTCTACTCACATTTACCCAAATTGGGATGGTTGATGACAATCTATCAATCTATCAATCAATCAGTCACATGAATGAGGCAATCGACACCCAGCTAGCAATCACTTTATCAACAGTGTACCAGTCTCCAAATGTTTCAACTAATCAATCAAGCATTACATCATCTTCATACAGTTATTTCAATTACCATGTCTTATTGTAATCCGATAAATCAATCAACTCAATTGATCAACCAACCAACAGAGAATGAGGACGTCCAACGGCAGGAAGACAATGGAAATGACGTCATCCTATTGTCTATGACGTAATCTCATTAGAATATGAATGGTGTAGTATTTACATAATGTTTGAATATTCATAGATGAACAATAGACTCATGAATAAGAACAATGGTACGATCGAAAAAGTAGTGAGGGGAAGACAATGGGTTCATGAATAAGTACAATGGTACGATCAAAAAGTAGTGGGGGGAAGACAATAGGTTCATGAATGAGCACAATGGTACGATCGAAAAAGTAGTGGGGGAAAGACAATAGGTTCATGAATATTCATAGAAAAGAAGAATGTGTGACTACGAATGGACTACCATGGTAACGCATAAACAAACCTCGTCCTGCGTCATGACAACCCATCAACAAAGAGAGTGTTGAATTAGAGGAACGTTATTGTTTCAGAGTTATATTTAGGATAGTCGAGTAAATGAACAAAAGAGTCAATTGAATAGTTGCCCGAGAACGAGAAAACATAGCAACGGTGTTTTGAAAACAAGAAAAGCACGTGCTTCCGTAAATACTGTCCCAGGATTGGTTGAAACATGTATGACGTACATCTAGATCGCAATGCTATTGGTAGAACGGCTCACGTGACGGTGTACCTGGCAACCCCACACCCGTCATATACCCGGGAATCTTGACTTGCTTCGGTCGAAAAGTAAACATCTGGTATAGCTGTACTATTTTTGGGATGCAGTATACCGACAATGTCTGAAAGAGTTCTAATGGACAGGGCAAACCTCTTCTATTGTTTTGAGTTTACAGATCGAAAACAAAAGATGCTACATCGTTCAAGACTTGATGGCAAGGGTAGCACCCATCCTATACCCCTGACTTTCTAAGTTGATATGCCAATACATCTTCAAGCCAGCATCTCTCTGTCTCTCGTATTCATAGTTGTCTATAGTACCGACCATGTCAACTCAAACTGGACGATCAAATCCTCAATGTTGATTCCATAGCCTCTACTATGTTTATTCTGACATAGAGTATAATTCAGGGGCTCCAATGGTGACTTTACTTCTCTTGTGTTACCGAATCTTCCGATATATTTCTTGAAGTACTGATAAATTGTGTTTATAACTCTTTATGGATAAAACAGGATACAATTTTCAACATCATTTGCATTTTAGGGTTTTCACACAAAGTAGGTATGGGATATTTTTATTTATTTATTTATTTTTATTATTATTATTCAGCCATTTTTCGTAGAATTGTTTAAGTTAACAAGTATTAAATACCCGCTATAACATGAGCATTGACACTCCTCTTTCTCATCATACACTTTTCCTCTAGACACTGACGCACAGTGCTTCAGAATCACCTCAAACTGCGTCAAAACTTATTTTTCATTGAAGATCGCGTAATAACTTCATACTAAGGGTGCAGTCTAGGGTTTTAAGACATGTTTTTGGTAAGAACATTTTCAAATTCATGTGATGTTATCTAAGTACTGTTTTCTAAATGGTCGAGAGAAAATATTACTATGGTAGCACATTAAAATTTCATTTTGCTCTGATAAGTGTGACTTATATTGGGTTTCAAAACATTTTTTCTGATTCGTTAAGGCATATTTCTACGCAAAAAAATTCTTTTTTCTTATTAACTTTTACGAATGAGACATGAAAGGGGTTTCTATAGACCATTGGGATACATTTGGATCATTTTCTAAATTATTTGACGTCATTAATGTTTTCTTGCAAGACGAGGTATTGTACATTATACTTGACTGATTCATTTTAATTAAGTATACGTTAAGGATCAACTAAGCCATTTCATTGAGGTCACGAACACGTTGTTTTTGTTGGACCAGTACGGCTATTGAGGCAACTTACCAAACCTTAACAAACATGGCAAATAGAAATGGTAGTACAATAATCGTTTGTTGTTATTGTTGTTGTTTTTTGTACTTGATTAAGCCAAGCCAGGTGAATATGATATGGAAGAGGTTGAACAATAAGGTGTACCCCACCCCCACTTCCCCCCCCCCCCCCCCCATGATAATCACTCATACGCATGCCAAAATTTTCCCAAAATCGTACGCATATATTTTTTTTTTTTTGGAATTTGCGGTTTGATTTGGAATCGAATATTGATGCCTCCTACGCTGAGATTTTTGTAGACGCTATACGCGTTGACAGCAGATTGGGAATAAAAGGGGCAAACATACTAGGCTATGGAATTTTTTTAGCGTAGCAATAGACAGCAATAGTTACCATTCAGGCGTATGAAAAAAAAAAGTTTGTAGTTCTCCCTATTTTTATCCCGTTTCTTCAAAATTTACTTCAGAATTTAATGAGGGTTTGCCTTTAAAGTCTACAAATTTTTAAGATATCTATTCTGTGACAGGGGAGTGCAATTTGGAGTAAATCACAGAACCCCGTCGGTGAACATTGTTTAAAATTTTGTGCAATCTACACATAATTGAAAATTGGGATTCTTTTGAAGCGAAATGACCCACTAAAATTACCTTTAAGAAGTAAAAATTCTACCTTAATGATTTGCAGGTTGTAATCTTTACTTGAAACAAGAAAAAATGAAATTGATTTGATGACCAAAACCTATTGACGCTTTTTAGATTGTGCATGGCTGAACATGCAGAATCTTTATGGTCACTTTTAAAACAACTATTCTTACGGTATAAAAGAAGACAAGTACGCAATAAAATGAAAAGTCATCATTTAACACAGAAATTAATTTTAAGTATCAGCCATAGTTTATTATCTTCAAACCAAATAGAGTAATGTAAGAATTGACGTATAATATTGATACATATACATGTAGCAAACATACATCTTAAAGATGGTATCAAGAAGGTGCGATAGTGTTTGTTTTTTTTTTATTTTTTTTATTCAAACTCGGGTCTGCAAGGGTTACGGTTAGTAAGTATAATGTGTGATATCTTGAAACAAAGTTCTTTTTCAGTTTTAAAATCATGTCGGTTATCTCCAAAAAAAGTTTATACTGGTCCCACCTGGTGCCTTAGACATCGCTGTCGTCAGTTCCTTCCATCTCTTTTTCATCATCTTCATCATCTTCATCCTCGTCCTGATACTGGAAAATACCCATGAATTTTGGTCCGTGCCTGGCTAACACTCTATGCACTGCTTTCCGGATGTTCATGCCATTTTCCACCTTATCCTTGATATCGGACAGAATCTCCTGATTGGTGTCATCATCCTCAAGGTACAAGTACTGTTGTAAGAACTTTGAGTAGAAAATGAAGAAAATATGTTTGGCGGCCCATAGACTTTTCACGTGTACCTTTTCATTAGCATCGTCTTCATCCATACCCTGAGAGATATACTTTTGGAACTTTACGTCCCTCAACTCCTGAGTATCTGTCATGGCTTGTTCGAACCATTCTTGGTAAACCAGGTTGTCTTCAGGTTCTTCCTCTGAAGGTGTCTCTGAATTTGAAGATTGACCCTCTCCTTCGCTATCTGAATCATCGTCCGTCTTCTCATCTTCCTCATTATTTATGTCTGTGTCGGTTTGGTTTGTAGACGACGAATCGGATTGATATCCACCTTCCGTCACCTCTTCATCCTCGCTGGAGTCTTCTATCGTTTCTTGATCTTCTCCCATGTCAGGGTGCGCGTATTGTTCGTGCCTCTTCATGTCGAACTTGCGACTGTATGTCCTATCGCACTGCGAACAATGATAGCGCTTTGACAGTCCAAGAGTATTCATGTTGACTCGACGCATAAGTTTGTAAATGATGTTGAAGTATACTGAACATATATAATGTATTGCTCGATTCCGCAATTCCGTAGCTGAACGCCGCAAATCCGTAACTGAACGCCGCAAATCCGTAACTGAACGCCGAAATTCCGTAGCTGAACGCCACAATTCCGTACATGAACGCCGCAATTCCGTAGTTGAACGCCGCAATTTCGTAGCACTGAATGCCTTGTACTACGCATTGCGTATTTCTAAAGCTATTGAATGTCTTTTTATTTTTCGTCCATCGTTACTAATTAGGATTTCACAGTACCCTCTTGAATGGTGTAATGCTGATTCAAATTTATCAGTAGCGGGGTGTTACTCGGGGGTTTAGTGTATGCCTGGTTGTTTCGTTGATGTCGTTTCAGATTATCCAGCCTACTGAATGCGTTGCCACAATCATCGCAAACGAATAACACACGTTGTCCATGATGCGTGCGTTTATGATGCATCAAATTGGTCTTAAAAGTGAACTTTACAGTGCAGGTGTCACAGCTGAAAGTTGAGGAATCCATGCTTTCTTAAGAACGTCTTTGAATCAATCGGTATAACTCTATCGTAATGGTTTTAACAGTGTTGAAGGATTGATAACTCGGTTGATATCTTCTAGCTTCAGATGAGAATTAAACGTTTATGTCTTTATTGTCAACTGGTGTTAACTGGTTTAAACCGGTATTGCTCTATTCCGCAAGTCCGTAGCTATACGCTGCAATTCCGTAGCTAAACGCCGCAACGCCGTAGAGGAACGCCGCAACACCGTAGAGGAACGCCGCAACCCCACAAACAACATCTTGGAAATAGCACTCGTATCTGAAAATGACTGGGATTTCAAAATTCCCGGGTTCTACCAATAGCATTGCGATCTAGATGTACGTCATACATGTTTCAACCAATCCTGGAACAGTATTTACGGAAGCACGTGCTTTTTCTTGTTTTCAAAACACCGTTGCTATGTTTTCTCGTTCTCGGGCAACTATTCAATTTACTCTTTTGTTCATTTACTCGACTATCCTAAATATAACTCTGAAACAATAACTTTCCTCTAATTCAACACTCTCTTTGTTGATGGGTTGTCATGACGCAGGACGAGGTTTGTTTATGCGTTACCATGGTAGTCCATTCGTAGTCACACATTCTTCTTTTCTATGAATATTCATGAACCTATTGTCTTCCCCCCACTACTTTTTCGATCGTACCATTGTGCTCATTCATGAACCTATTGTCTTCCCCCACTACTTTTTGATCGTACCATTGTACTTATTCATGAACCCATTGTCTTCCCCTCACTACTTTTTCGATCGTACCATTGTTCTTATTCATGAGTCTATTGTTCATCTATGAATATTCAAACATTATGTAAATACTACACCATTCATATTCTAATGAGATTACGTCATAGACAATAGGATGACGTTATTTCCATTGTCTTCCTGCCGTTGGACGTCATCATTCTCTACCAACTATCCAGTCATTTTAGCAATTTAGACTTTTGTAAAGGAATGTGGTACAGTGTAACACAAATTTGTGAAATTTACATGTTAGTCTTTTATTTCCCCCCCCCCCCCCAAAAAAAAAAAAAAAAAAAAATCAGTAACTATGTATTTCTATTAATGTTCCCTTTAAAAATGTGCTAAAATTCTAACTTCTATATAAAACTTCTCAAATTGGGTCTGTAAAAGCGGTTATTTACAATCATTATTGGAGAACTTTTGCCAGTACTTTACTCGTACATTTCAGTTGAATGTTGTTCTTTTCGATTTTACACTTGTTTCATCCATCCTGTAATAAAACTAAAAGGAGAAGAAAAAAAATCTGATAATGCAAAATTAAAATAAAAGTCTGTACGTTCAATGCTCAACGTGTCCTCCTCCTCTTTTGATGCACAACCTGTTGGTTGAAAAAAAAATGTCACTGATGTTGGACATTCAGATAATCCAAAAGATCCTGAAAATGATCATCAAAAGTGATCAAAAATCTTACCCTGCATCTCACCTGTTCTGCACCCCATCCTGACTACCACTAACACACCACTGAATACAGCTTGGAAAGTTACAATGCTATAATATGAAATACATATTCCTGTTCATTCATGCATGAAATTGTAATCCCAAATTCCATAAATTTCACTTAGCAAACCCCAACGCATCATAATTGATCAATAATTCTGCATATCATCCTCAATTCCATAAGATCCAAATGACTTTCTCATACAAATTGATAGGGCAATTCCTGCGCACCTTAATTTCCAACCCTTTACAAAAGTGAACGCCACTCATTCCTGCATGACTTATTTTCGGACTTTTGGTGTCATATAAAAGTTGGGATAATGAGCTTTCCATACATGTAAATTTCATTACCTAAAATCATAGATTTTTTATTTGGCGGCCATTTCAAAAGTGTATAGTTCTTTTGGGGACACACTTAATTTAGGTGCAATATTTAGATTGAATCCCCATTTTGTGTTTATTGTGAGATATCGGCAAATTAAATTGCATAGGAATACAGGTTTCAGAAAGAAGGGTCATTCTATGAAGTTGGGTCATAAAGTGTGATGTTTCAAAATAATTTGATACTGTAATATGCTATCCATTCATTGTTTGTAGGCTTTTTATTTGTATGGGGACCATACATTTTCATGAAAATTCTTTGCCTTTTTTACTTGATTTTGATGAGATTATGGAATGAACAATAATGATGCTACATGGAAATGGTGCTCATGTAGCATCATGGAATATAAAATATGATAGTAAATAGTGGTAAGAAAATACGAGCTGTGATTGGCTTGATTGGTACCACATGACCTACCTTCAAAAAGTTATATTGTACATATGAACAATATAACTTTCAATTTTGGGAGGGTAAAGCCTGTGTTAAATGAATGGAGAAAATATCGATAATATCGATACTCGTGAAGATTGATTGATTGATCAACGCAACGCGACCTGGACAGAAATTTGCCGAAAATGGATTTTAAACACGGATAGCCATCCATTTGTTTCACTTACCGAAGCCAAACAGGGATTTGTAACAAGACAGAAATAATTCTTTAAAAAATAACAATATACTGCAGTTTTCTTTGAATATTTTGTGATCGTATTCTTTAAATAAAGTTGGACTTGAGTAGTTGACATGACCGAGCGATTTCCCCGGCCTCGAACGCAGCGGGTTCCTTATGTTACACGAAGCCAGAGTGGACGGGTAGCTATATGTTGGCGAAGCGCTCGCATGCCAATGTCTGTTTGTTTCGTCCATCGTTCGTTGTCGGCTGATCGTTGTCTAGATTTGGGAGTGATATAAAGCAGTTTACATTGGAAATTAACAAATAAAGAGTAAGTTTAAAGTACCATGAAATATCGTCCTAAGTAACATTTAAGTTATAATTCCAGAACTGCATAGCGTTGGATACCGGCCTGCCTGATCGATGAAGGCCCGTGTCGTAATTTGCTTTGTATTGCCGGATAAATCAGCTGAGAACGATGGATGAACCAGGGATAGGCATGGGAGAGCTTCGCGAGTAGTTACCCGTCCGCTCTGGCTTTGTCCGTGTTAAGGAACCCCTCGAGTTCAGGGACATGAATTTACTGCGGCGCATGCCCCGGCAGTTTGTATATACATACGCATGCAGCGTCTGGCCTGGGGGAGATCATGGCTATAATCTAACGCCAACTTTAGGGGGTCTATTTACTATGATAAATAGTGAACGCTCTATCTTGCAACATTACTGGACTATAAGAACTCCAAATACTAAATTACCCCTCGTGCAGATCTATTTCACCTCGGCCTGCGGCCTCGGAGAAACAAATCTGCACTCGGGATAATTTAGAATCTGTCGTACTGATAATCCAGTATATTGCGCGATAGATTGTACACTATTTATATAATATAATATGCAAATGAAAACTACTAGATTAACCAGATAGCTTAATGTCAAATGTCTTGTGCATAGATTTATTTTAGGAAGAAAATTGCATAATGCGTCATTATACTACATGTTTGTAGTGTCCAGTATTTTGACACTCGGTGGGCACTGGACAAGGATTGTGACATATTTTTATATTTTCTTGTATTGAATAATTGGATCAAGTAGCATACGGGATAGATACCGTTATTGAAATAATCAATATATGCTGCTTTTCTTTCATGACTTGCTATTTGAATAATACTGTTTCTGTCTTGATGGTTTAATGTTTCATGAATTTTATTTGATTTAATCATACAGGAATTTGTAAAATTTTGTAACAATTTATTATCATTACCTGGATAAACATTCAAATTGAATGCATGTTAATTTTTCTACCTTTTATTAGTTAATTTGACGCGGTGCAATTTTGGTTTCAAAGCTCTCAAAATCAAATCATTCGGACCCATTGAAAAAAAATAAAACAATGAGGGCAATAAAAACGTTAGCATAAAGGTCAAATCATTAACTTTTTTATCTTTTTATTTTATGTTTATTTATCCTGTACATGAATAGGTCATACTACCATTCACATTTTTTATTAATAGTAAGTATTCACAAAAAAGAGGGTAGTCTTAAACCTAGGTTAAGCCATATACAGTGGTGGCCAAAATTATTAGAACACCTGAACCTACACAAAGTCTATGGGATTATCAATGCCCTAGTTCATTTGCCGAAATCAGATTTAAAATATTTTTTGTGTGCCATGAGCTTTCATGACTTTTTAGCATAGGGTCTTACGTATATGTTGATACCAAATTTATATAGTTTCGACCATCTGGTAATGCGCAGCATTAAAAATAGTTGCGCTATGCACTTTTGTTTTCCCCCATAGACTTGTGTATTAAACATGTAGTCCAAATGCAAAAAAGTAAAATGCCAAATACATATGCCGATTGCTCAAAAAGTATTTGAGGTGCAAGTACGAAACTTAGCAGGCTCATTTATTCTAATATACCTCAAATACATGCTAAGTTTTAAAAAATTTAGTCAAATGGGGAGGTGGATTCGCCCTCACCCTTGGTGGTTAGATGACCAAAATAACCATGCCCATTGAAGGTTAAGACTATTTTTTTTTAATTTAACGAAGACACTCCTTGTAAAATGTATATTTTTTTAAAGGAAATTTCATGAGCAATTCAAATATGTTGAAATATTAAGGGTCATTGGAACAATGGACTTAAATAGGGGCACTGAATTAAAAAATTGGGGGCCTTCAAAAATAATTTTAAAATCCCCACATAAGATGGGTAAGCACCCGTTATTCCGAAGGTTCGTAATTCCGAAGGTTCTTTATTCCGAAGGTTCGTTATTCCGAAGGTTCGTCATTCAGAAGGTTCGTTATTTCCGAAGGTTCGTCATTCCGAAAACGAATAGGGTTCGTCATTCCGAAGGTCATTCATTCCGAAAACGAAATAGGGTTCGTCATTCCGAAGGTTTCGTCATTCCGAAAACGAAATAAGGTTCGTTACTCCGAAGGTTCGTCATTCAGAAAACGAAAAAGGGTTCGTTATTCCGAAGTTTTTTATTCCGAAAACGAAAAATAAACTTATTTTAGTAATAAAAACGGTGTTGTAATTAAAAAATAACAGGATATTATGCAATAATAGTCTCAGGGGAGGATAATACACGTGTTATTTTGTGTACTAATGTTTCATTAGTTGAAACAACTAGTTACCTGATGATCGCTTTGCGTGAAACTCGTGAGAGCGACGAATAAAACATGATACAACCGTCAATTTCTTTTTGATTTCTTGACTATTTCAGTTTTAATTCAAAGCATGACGTTAATACATTCTTTAATAATGTCTTTTAATAATATATTCCAAAAAGATGGCTATGCTGGCTGGAGACCGCAGTTTTGCCCCCCCCAGCCAAAAAAAGAGGAATCGTGTCCCCTTTTTGAGGTGTTAATTCCTCATATTCTGGTCCAAACAAGCCCCCATCCCCACCCCACCCCCCCCACCCCCGCAGGGCGACTTTTAATCAAGAATGAGTCTTTTAGTAGAAATTTTGAACTTGTACAAAACAATTTCACAATGCATCAATACTCCCCTAGCGAAATTTACACTTCAGGCAACGATTCTTGCATGAACTAGTCCCTTAAGCCTATGATCACCCCTTTGAAAGAATTCTTAAACGCCCCTGGTAGATCAACCCCTTTCCACCCTCGTAACAATTGAACAGTAAAAGTGATAATTATACCCTTCCCCCTCCAACACGTCTGCCCTCCGGTTTTCCCGGCTTCGCCACAGATTATTTCAGTTTTGGACTAATTACAAAACTTATTTTATTTTCGGATTAACGAACCTTCGGAATGACGAACCCTATTTCGTTTTCGGAATGACGACCCTTCGGAGTGACGAACCCTATTTCGTTTTCGGAATTACGAACCTTCGGAATGACTCACCCTTTTTCATTTTCGGAATGATGAACCTTCGGAAGAACGAACCCTATTTTGTTTTCGGAATGACGAACCTTCGGAATAACAAACCTTTGGAATAACGCCACAAATGTTCGGATTAACGAACCCTTTTTTATTTTCGGAGTGACGAACCTTCGGAATAATGGACCTTCGGAATAACGAACCTTCGGAATTACGAAGTGTAACCCATAAGATGTCACTACTTCACCCTGTGTTGTTATGAATGCCATTTTTGACATCCTCAGGAAATTTCCTTTCAGAATATATACCGGTATACTTTTGTAGGAAGAGGCTTAAAATGTTTAACGTTATGACACTTTGATCCTGAAAGGGGCAAGATTTTTAAATTTTGCAATTGGTGGGGTGACATAAAAAGGGCGACTTGGGGGCGAGTTCCCAACGCATGGTTTTGTTATTTAGTTTTTAAAGCATATTGATGATATTCTGAGACAATCCAACCATTTCATATGTATTTAAATGGTCAACTGAATGAAAATTATTGAAATCATTTAAATATGCTTGGTGTTCTAATAATTTTGGCCACCACTGTACATGTATAACTCCTTACATGAATGTACATGTTGTATTAATATTTCAGGTGCATAAAATAGTCATCAACATACATGTACTTTCACATTTGCTTGGATGCATCACAATTATAATAAAGGGCATGTCAAGGTCGTGATATGTTATTGCAGTCGAAAATGCACTTTGATATCATACTTATCTAACCTCATCTAAAGGTTTCATTTGAAGTAAGTAGTCCACTTCCATCCTGCGAT
>CALNVZ010000758.1:0-47084 GCA_940671915.1 Paracentrotus lividus
GCATATTTTTTTCTTTTGACGTTTAATGCAGCTATTTTTTTTAATACGCAGCACAATTATCAAAATGAAGAATGCAACAGAAATATTGTTGGACCTCCAGAACAAAAAGATTAAGATACACCCCAAAGTACCTTTTCATGTTTGGAATGTACAGAGGTTTAACAGTTAATGTTTCTTGGACATCAAAATGCCGTACATAGTTGGTTCAGACCTGTGTAACTATTAATAATCCCTGGTTTTTCAAAGGACATTTTCCATGGCAGCATGGAATAGATGACTGTTAAATAATGTGTTTTTTCCCAATAGTTTTATGGTGGTAAATCGCGATTGCTGTACGATTCATTCAGTATTCTCACACCGACAGAATTTTTTTTTATAATTTTTTTTTTAAAATAGAATTATGGTCTTTATTGATCAATTTAATACTTTACTTACATTCTCCTAAAATACATGATTCTAACCACACTGGCATTGTATAAAGACATATTTTGTATTTTATGCTGAAATACAATGTGTGTTTGAGTATATAGATTAGCTTTATAACTATGCAGCAATATGCAAAACAAGGATTAGAAAGTTCAGAATAATTCACCATAAGATTGTTCGATCAATAAGTTGCTTAGACTCAGCATGTCAAGAATAATTAACTTGATAATACAGGTATGTATTATTAAAATAAATAAAATGTTGGAACAACTTCAATGAGACCATGTACAGAAATATTGCTGGACTTTGATGAAGCCCTGATTGGCAACAATGATACTTAAACTAATTCATAAATCTCTATTTAGTTTTGGAAGATCACTTTTAAAATAAAGAGGCAAGTAGGCCTTTTACCAGTTATCTAAATTTCAATTAAAAAGCGGTCTTTTTTTTAAGGCAGGTGTTTCTGCATTTATTGATTCGAAAACATAATATCACATTAATCATGATATACATATACATAAAATATATAAAATAATTGATAAGATTACAAATGGTGACATTAACATAATAACAATAGATAATAGACATAATTCATATAGATTTAAAACAAATACTAATACTTCAAATGCAGGGGCCAGCTATCATAAGCAAAAATGCTTGACCGAATAGCAGCCAGGGGGGAGGGGCTACATGAAAACCATTTAAAATTAACGAGTATATATTATAACAGGGATGTCACTTATATTTCTAAGAAATAAAGATATAAAGGGAAAGGGAAACAGGGAAAGTGATGTGAGTGAGTGTGAGTGCGAGTGCAAGTGCGAGTTTTACAGATACTTAGATAAAAGGTACCTCTTTAACAAAACTTTAAAGGATAAAAGAGATGCAGCATGTTTAATATTAATAGGTAATGTGTTCCAAACATCAGGACCATGATGACGTATTGTTTTGTGAGCAATAATTAGTCTTGGATTTGTTAAATGAAAGTCAGATGAATGTCGTGTGGGGTATGAATGAATGTCTCTGTTGTAAATAAAGATATTTTGGAAAGGTGTTGGTATAGTATTGTTAGAAGTTTTGTACATAAAAATAGCAGTTTGATAAGTGTGAATATCGTAAATTTTCAATGTTTTGAAATTATGAAATAAAGGATCGGTATGGGCGAGATAATGGGAATGAGAACAAATGCGAAGTGCTTTCTTTTGAAGGCGCAATAATGAATCTATTTTTATTTTGTTACTGTTTCCCCATACTATGTTACAATAAGATATATGTGACAAAATAAATGAGTTATAAAGCATAAGTAATGATCTTTGAGAGATATAATATTTTAATTTATACAAAATGCCTGTGCCTCTTGCTACTATCATGTTAATATTACGAATGTGACTACTCCATGTTACGTTAGAATCGATCAAGACACCTAAAAATTTAGTTTCCTGTTTTTCATCTATGGGCATATCATTGATATAAATATTATCGCGAAATACGTATTTAGAATTAATATGCTTAAAGTACATTAAGTTTGTTTTTATTAATGTTAAGGGAGAGTTTATTTGACTTTAACCATAATGATAATTTCTTTAATTCTTGATTGAGAGTTGCGACAAGTATATTTAAGTTCGGATGTGAATAGAATATGTTAGTGTCATCTGCGAATAAGATATATGTAAGTATAGGTGATGCGTTTACAATGTCATTCATATATATTAAAAATAATAAGGGGCCTAGGATTGAACCCTGTGGTACTCCACATTTCACATGACATATATTAGATGATTTGGATTTGAAATTAACAAATTGACGTCTATTATTCAAATAGTCTTTGAACCAAGAAAGTACGATTCCTCTGATTCCATATGTCTTTAATTTACTTAGTAATATGTTATGGTCCATTGTATCGAACGCCTTCGATAAATCCATAAAACTCCAATAGTGTGTTCTTTTTTTTTTTAGAGTGAATAATTTATTTTGTCATGAAGTTGAACAATGGCATAATCAGTCGAATAATTTTTCCTGAAGCTTTTAATATTAACAAACATGACAAATATTACAAATCGTGAATGAAAACCAGCCACAGCTGGAATGTTCATATTTATATGTTTAGAAGGCACGATACATGAATATGATTTTTAAAAAGTCAATGTAAAAGATAAAGTGATGACAGAATGAAAAGACACTTGACATAAAAATCGATAGTAATATTTGAGTATATACAAGGTCAAGAAAGATAAATTCCATATAGCTATTTTAAGGAGAGGAGACTAAAATTAAAACATCCACGTGAAGATAATAAACAGTAATAACGAGATTGGAGTTTTCAGCTTTTGTTAAGTTATGGACTATTTTTGAAACCTTTTTGTTCTGTCTTTAATTTGCTAATAAGTATTCATACGGCGAAAGAATATGTCAATGCATTTTTTTCTTAGGCAACCATGTCTGAAGGTGATGATTTGAAAATTACTTCGCAAATTTTATACACAGTGTCAGTCTCCTTTCCTAAAAAGTTGGCAAATTACATATTTTACATGCATCCGGATATGTCAACACTTCGGTCTAACCTTTAAAAAATTGTTATATACAACATAAAGTACTATTACAACAAATATATAAAAAATAGCAAATATATTATTACACATTGATTCTTTGTTGTTATTAATAAAGAGCAGTAATCGAATGCGTAAAAATATATATCTAGAAATACCTGTATAGATTCATTAATGGTATACACTGGTCTCCAGTTAAAGCTTAACATACATGTACATGATATATTATGTACTTGAACTTAAACAAAAATAACAAAGTGGTTTGAAAGCAATTTCTATCCGACATATATATATATATATGTCGGATATATATATATATATTCAAAGCTGTGAGTGTAAGGAAGATGATTAACATATTTTGTGGTCTGTACAGGGTGTGTCATGAAAGCTATACAGAATGTTACAGGAAAAATGGTTTAAAAAGTTTCACAATTTCATTTGGGAGTGACTTTTTATTTTTATTTGCTACAGGGTTTCATTTGGATTACAACTTTTAAAAAAGTTAATTGCAAGAAATAAATTATGTTCCCACACAGTTGTGTATCTACATAAATTACATGCAAAGAAAAGGTAGAAAAAAACACTGTTGTTATAAAATTGCATGTTACAATTTTGATGCCTGAATTGCATTGTCTATGAAGGTGCGCGCATGAAGCATGTTTTAATTGATTAATTAATTTATTAACTGACTTTTGAAAAAAATCTACCTCATATCTATTTAAAACCAGTTAAATTCCATAAAGAATGATATATAACTCAACCTATTATATGACCGTTTGGATGCAAAGATATTACGCAACACAGAATAAGAAAGTAAACAAAAATAGGAAACACCGTAGGATCCTCCACCCCTACCCTACTCCACTCAAAATTCCTTTGTTTTAAAATTATAAGCAGGACAAAGCTGAAACCTTATGTAGCCTGACAAATTATCTGCAATATAAGACACTGCACAGCTCATAACTGTACATGATTGTTTTCATGCCATGTGAAAAATGTGATAGTTTTCCCTCCAAAATGTAACCCCTCAACCATTTTACTGACACACGACAACATATAAGATTCAAACCTTTAAAAACGCAATAATAAAGGGCGTAGATATTCAAAATTGAAAAAAAAATAAAAAATCTTATATTCTGATGATATGAGTGTATATATTTGTATACGGTATAGACCAGTCAAACTATTTTCAATAAATTTAAATTCCAGTTCAGTTTATAAATCCCCACTAATTTAACTAATGGACCTATGTCAGAAAGTTATAGGTCCACGTATAGACTGAGCGATGAATTCATCACATACATTGTACTTTAAGGTACATTTCTCGAACTAGTATCGGTCAAACCGGTGAAGCCAAATCCAAACCGATCGAAAGGCTATCATTAATGCTATTATATTTGTGATCTTGAATCGGTCTGTGGTCGTTCCCGGCGTATGACTGCGGACAATCAGTCTGGGGTTGGCAGTTTTCCAATGCCCTGATTTCTTCTGCCAATTGGAACAAACCTCTTCGGAAGAGCAAGTTGTTCTTCACCACACGTTCTTTTGCATGGCTAAGCGGCATCAGTTTGTCAGTTGGATTGAATGTCTCCATCCATGAGGTCATCAACATGATCAATCGGATTTCACGGTTATGGCGGTCATCCTCAGTACTAAGCTCCATGATAACACAGCACTTCTTTAGCATCTCGTCATTTAATCCAGTGCATATGTCTCGAATAACATCTTTATTTGGTTTCCTGCTTTGATGAAGTCCTTGTTTGAGAATCATCAGGGGAATAGATAATAGAGAAGCATGCTTGAGGTATGGATTATATTAAAAGTTCACATAAGCCTAATCATGTGTTTGGGTGAGCATTTTAGATAAGCATAGATTTCTCCCGACTAACTTGTGATTTGTTGGTAATTAGGGCTAATGTCTCCGTGGGGTCATCCCGATAGTCCGCGGGTCCGATAGTCCGCGGGGGGGGGGGGGGGGGGGGGGGGGGGTGATGTTTGTTACTCTGAAGGTTCGTTATTCCGAAAATATTAAAGGTTCGTTAGTCCGAAAATGGAAAAAAGGTTCGTTAGTCCGAAAGTAGAAAACGGTTCGTTAGTCCGAAAATAGAATAGGTTCGTTAGTCCGAAAATAGAAAAAGGTTCGTTATTCCTAAAAAAAGAAAAGGTTCGTTATTCCGAATGTTTGTTATATCCAAACATAGAAAAGGTTCGTTATTCTGAAAATATAATGAGGTACGTTATTCCGAAAATATAATGAGGTTCATTAATCCGAAAATTAAATAAGGTTCATTAGTCCGAAAATGAAATAAGGTTTGTTAGTCCAAAAATGAAATAAGGTTCATTAGTCCGAAAATGAAATAAGGTTCGTTAGTCCGAAAATGGAAAAAAAGTTTGTTAATCCGAAAATGGAAAAAAAGGTTCGTTAGTCCGAAAATGGAAAAAAGGTTCGTTAGTCCGAAAATTGAAAAAAGATTTGTTAGTCCGAAAGTAGAAAAAATGTTCGTTAGTCCGAAAATAGAATAGGTTCGTTAGTCCGAAAATAGAAAAAGGTTCGTTATTCCTAAAAAAAAAAAGTTTCGTTATTCCGAATGTTTGTTATATCCAAAAATAGAAAAGGTTCGTTATTCCGAAAATATAATGAGGTTCATTAATCCGAAAATTAAATAAGGTTCGTTTTTCCTAAAATGGAAAAAAGGTTCGTTAGTCCAAAAGTAGAAAAAAGGTTTGTTAGTCCGAAAATAGAATAGGTTCGTTAGTCCGAAAATAGAAAAAGGTTCGTTATTCCTAAAAAAGAAAAGGTTCGTTATTCCGAATGTTTGTTATATCCAAAAATAGAAAAGGTTCTTTATTCCGAAAATATAATGAGGGTCGTTAATCCGAAAATTAAATAAGGTTCGTTTTTCCGAAAATGAACTAAACCTCTTTTTAGTAACAAAAATGGTGTGGTAATTAAAAAATAATGGGATATTATGCTATAATAGTCTCAGCGGAGGACGGTCACCCGTGAATAACTTCCAGATACTTTTTTTTTGGGGGGGGGGGGGGGGGGTGTCATTATTTAACAGCTTCTGTTGTTAAATTTTTATTTTAGGAGAATTTATTTTCACAAAATTATCAATGGCGATTTCTACTGATAAAAAATTAGTTTCGCTTCTAAAATCGGGCCGTTAAACAGGCCATAACTAGATAATTTATTCCATAATTTTTTTCGTTTTTTAATGAAGAAATTGTTTCGAAACATTATATTGCGACTTCTTCCGGTAAAGAATAAGTTTCGTTTCTAAAATTGGGTCGTTATCACTCAATAACTAAATAATTAATTCCGCAATTTTATTCGTTCCGTATTTATTTATGAAAGAAATTATTTAAAACATTATCAGCGGAAATTAATATTTATCGGAAGATTAACAAGTCGCCGCCGATAATGTTTCAAAATAACTTCTTCATGAAATAAAAACAGAGTGGATATAATTATGGAATTAGTTATTTAGTCAAGGGTGATAACGGCCCGTTTGTAAAAGCGGAACTTCTTTATCGGAACAACTCGCCGCTACTACTTACACTACGTCCATAGACGGGCAGATTTAATTGCGGAATCAACAACTGAACAACAATGGTGATTCTAGCCTCCCCCTCCACCACCCCTGCCCGTTACATTTTCCCGGCTTCGCCACAGATTATTTCAGTTTCGGACTAACGAACCCTTTTTTTTTAATTTTCGGACTAACGAACCTTTTTTTCTATTTTCGGATTAACGAACCTTTTTTCCATTTTCGGACTAATGAACCTTTTCTATTTTCGGAGTAATGAACCTTTTTTCCATTTTCGGCCTAACGAACCTTTTTTTATTTTCTGAATAACGAACCTTTTCTATTTTCGGACTAAAGAACCTTTCTTCTATTTTCGGACTAAAGAACTTTTTTTCAATTTTTGGACTAACGAACCTTTTCCATTTTCGGACTAACGAACCTTTTCTATTTTCGGCCTAATGAACCTTTTTTCTATTTTCGGACTAACGAACCTTTTTTCAATTTTCGGACTAACGAACTTTTTTCCTTTTTCGGACTAACGAACCTTTTTTCCTTTTTCGGACTAACGAACCTTTTCTATTTTCTATAGGACCCGCGGACTATCGGACCCGCGGACTAACGGACCTGCGGACTATCGGACCCGCGGACTATCGGACCCGCGGACTATCGGGCTGTAACCGTTTCCGTGTATAGCGGATTCGAATCATATGTTTAAAGGGCCTGTCCCACAGAAGGCGATCGTTGTGGCGACAACCTACGAACTACTTTTTAGTACCCATCGCCACCATGCGCAGGTGTAATCGCCTATAAGATCGTGAATTATCGCGTCCGTCGCCAAAACATACGTAGCAAAATTCTGTTCGCCGCTGGTTTCTCAACAAGTTAAACAATAGCCGGCGTCAGTTGGGTTGACGTCAATGACCGTAGCCTGTCTTCTCTTGTCGCGACAAGGTGCTATCGTAGATTGTCGCCAGATAGAACATGTTTAGCAGAGCGGAACGGCGGCCAGTTGTAGGTTGCCGCGCTCCAGCGTACGTTGCACGCATCGCTGAACCGAACGGTCAGTGAAATTTAAGCTGCTACGGCTTTTGTCGCCACCAACATTCACCAAAATCAGGATCGGCCTCCCATTCAGATACTGTACAGTCGCCGCTGATTTTTGAAATTTTCAAAAATCACTCACGACCCAAATTATGATGCGCGACTGAGAGGACTATCACGAACCTAAAGGCGACAGGCCGCCATCAGGTAGAAAACACTCGATCGCCTGTGTCAGTCGTAAGGATCGCCACAGTGCGCAAGTTCATATTTTGGCTGATTTTAAGCTGCGACAAGAGAAGTCGAGCCGCGAGATGCGGGGAGGTCGAGGCTATTGTATTATCGGATACCAGGTATTGTTAGCCTATTGTTTGCGTGGAAGCAAGTAGTTGTCGTAGCCTATCGTAGACGGAGTCGTAGATACGCATATGATCTTCGGTCACCTACGATTTTGACACGATTCTGGCAGGTTCTAACATGCATAGGTTGTCGCCACGACGATCGCCTTTTGTGGGACAGGCCCTTAACTCTGCGTTTCTGAACGCTGCAAAATCAAATTGAATTCTGCCAATGGTGGTAATAAGAATTATTCAATACATTACCAAAGCATCCCGATCGTACTTTTTTTTCACACTAGATTTGTTTAATTTCATTCAAGCTTACCCAGATGCTTAGTTTCAAAACCCATCCATTGTATCAGTATTGAAAATTTGGTTATAATGATCCATTTTTAAACATGTATTTTGAAAAAAGGCATACAGATTATTTATTGAAATCCTTTAGAAGTAAAAGTAGTTAATCTAAATTACCTGATAAGACTTTATCAGCAACCTCATCTAGTCCTGCAGCTTTCAGAGCAGTAGTGATCTCTAATCGGTAATAGCGAGGCACAGCTTGAACAGCTTGAACCCGATATTTCCATTGTCTCAACAGTTTTAAGGAGTCTTGATTTTTTATGTCAGCTGCGCTGAATCCAAGATTCTTCCAAAAGGTACTCCTTTTTTCTCCTTTGATACAGTTAAGGATGTTGCGTAGCTCACTGAGACTGGGCTCATACCCTAGGAATATAATCAATTTAATACTTCTTTTTAGAAAGAGAAATCAAGTCATTATTTTGGATAGTTTGTATGTATATGGTGTTCTCCAGGGGTATGTTTGCTAGATCGAGGTGCTACATATTTTTTTTTCTAACATACCTCTCATGAATTGAAAGTTGTTAATAACAATTTATATATCGATAAGCCTATAAACAGATTTTGAGAAGTATCACAAGAACTCCTTTCAATCATGTCTAAAACTATAGGCCTACTTAGGGAATCGGGACTTTTATTTTGGATGATTCATATGGATTCGAGTTGATATTATGCATACATATTTTCTTTCAGTATCATGATGTGCTTTCGAATTCGATTATCCCACCGCCCCCCCCTCCCCCTCCTCACCAACACACATCACTACAACAGTACAATACTGTATCATAATTTATATAGTGTGTCCCAGATAAAAGCGGAACCCGAATGGTCAGATTTTTTTTCTGTGTAAAAATGAAATGCACCATTTTAAGTTTTATTTTTTACAAAAGACCCATGCATGGATGAGTAAGAAATCAAAGTCATGGGAAACGCACTTAATGTACAGCATCGGAACAACTCACGCTTGAAGGATTTCAAGAATGAAAACCAATTATGTATATAACATATATCCTACAACGACCTCTTTCTCTTGCCGTCCACCCATTTGGGGCGGCTTTGTTTAAAAAAAAAATGATCAAACTCTTCCTGCTCATCCATGTAATTGGCTCATTTGTGTTGAATTTGTGTCAAAAGAAAGAAAAAATATTGAACTCTAGAATGGTGCATTTGGGCAATTGCATGAATTTATTTATTGGACATTTAAAAAAAAGAAAGTCTGTCTCCTAACTTGATTATTTGATTTATGACCAATCTAATGCCATGGATGTTCATTAATGACAAAGGTGTTTCAATTCAACTGAAAAAAAAAAAAAATAATCATATTCGTTGAATTCTTCAAGATCTCAAACCATCACTAAAATTGTACATGTGGTACTGGGGAGAAGAAATATCAATAAAATGTAAATTACACGAAGTTCGTGCAATATTTCTTTTCACAAATTTCCCTAAAAGGGAAAGGATGAACACATTTTCATGTTGTAGAGGCCATACGAGATATTTATGGGGTTATAAGGGGTGAAAAGACCTCCGGAAGTTCACCAGACAAAATGTAACTAACCATGTTTTTGTTGTTTCTACAGAATAATATCAACCGTTCATGAGATAATAAATATCATTTAAATGACTCGCCAGCTCATCAGCAATAACATGGTTGTCACAAATAGTTTTAGTTGAACGTAGTTTGCGAAAAATTTAGGGACAAAGTCTGTCAAAAAGAAACAAAAACAAAACAAAACAAAAAACATGTCCACTTTTGGTAACGTAACTAACCAAAATTTAAGTTCCTGTTAACACTTACTGAAACATGCATCATGATTATGTTTGATGATGTGTAGTAGGTTATAGTAGGTTATATCTATATGTATTGACACTACATAAATTGAAATATAATATCAAAGCATCTTCATGTAAGAGCTAACCTTAGTGCACAGTGTACCATACAGTATAACGAAACTAATCATGGAATTACACATTTAATATTTCATTATTTGCTAGCATTCATAGAGAAGAAAATGACTGACTATTCGGGTTCCGCTTTTCCTGTGACGCACTGTACACTGAAAACCTAAACGGGTAGACCGACTAGCTTTAAAGCTAGTCGTAGTGATGCCCAGACTGACTAGCTTTAAAGCTAGTCGGTCACGACGGACTAGCTTTCCTTCAACACAGCCCGGTTACGGACTAGCTTTAAAACTCGTCCGTCTCTACAGACTAGCTTGAAAGCTAGTCCGTCAAGTTAGTCCGTCAAGACGGAATATTTTTAATGCTCGTCGGTCACGACGGACTAGCTTTCCAGAATGCTAGTCGGTCACGACAGACTAATTTTAAAGCTCGTCCGTCGTGACCGACTAGTTTGACGGACTAGCATAAAAGCTAGTCGTAGTGATGCCCAGACTGACGAGCTTTTGAGCAGGACAAGCTTTACAGCTAGTCGGTCATGGTGTAAAAGCCAGTCGGTCTCGCTTTTCTGCCGCGATGTTCTTGCTGCTGTCTTGACAGACTAGCATGACGGACGAGGTTAATATGGCTTCACCAGCTTGTCAGAGACGTCAAATCTGAAATATTAGAATACATTTAAAAACATGCATTTTGTCCAAGGAATTTGAGCAAAAAAAAAAGAAAAAAAGATTATTATGATGATATAAATCAGAAAACAGGAATTAATACAGGAGGCACAATCAGTTAACATTACAGTAGCGGACGCAGGCCGGATCGAGTCACACAATGAACTTACCGGGCCCACGCGTAAACATAATAGAGCCGCTTTTGTTCCCAGACAATTGGGCCCCCGAAATGCTAGTCCACGTCCTGGGCACGGTAACACAAAGGTTTGCGATCAATCGCAAATTTGAAAGAAGCATTGTAATTGGTCACTGATCAGTCATTTGAACAAAACTTGCATGCAACAGTGATTGTGATTGGCTATTGCAATTTTCAATTGATTGCAAACCTTTGTGTTACGGCGCCCTGGACGATTTATGATCTATGATCTATTTATGATTTATGATCTTAGTCCACCACCTGGACTGTAGTTCATTATTTCACTGGTATTACCATTACGCACACACGGCGCGTACGTACCCACATAACGTACACGTACACGCAGACTTTCACTACCTATCTATTTTTTCGAGAAAGTGAATTCGTGGGGATAAGTGAATTCGTTGGGTGAAGTTGAATTTAGGAACGCGCGCAGCGGACTTAGCGTAGATCGGATGGCAAGGGGCATCATAATCGTCCAGGTCTGACGTGGACTATTCCGATAGTCCGCTGCGCGCGATTCCTTAATTCACTTCACCCAACGAATTCACTTATCCCCACGATTCACTCTCGAAAAAATAGGTAGTGAAAAGTTTGCCGTGTACGTGTACGTTTGTGGGTACGTACGCGCCGGTGTCGTATGTATTTTGGTAATGAATTGATTGATTGAATTGAATTTTATTTCCAAAATCATTAAAAACATATAAAAAGCATGACAAACAATATTTCAAGATTATACAAAGAAAATTTACAAAGAAAAATAATGTAAATTGGTGGATCATAAAAGAAATTTAGAAAAACTTGCTATGCATGATCCCATTTAAACATAAGACATGACATAAAGTTGTATAATAAATATACAATACATTACAATAAATTGGCAAGGAAAAAAAATGAACTTGAACTAAACAACCCTAACCCTCCTAAGCACAAAAAGCATGAATGATATATTACCGTTTCATTTAACCAATAAATACTCTTTTAAACTACTTAAAGGAGTTTAATCGAATTTTATTTTTTATATACTGGTATATTGTCCATAATACAGGACCTATTACACGCTTTATATTAGATCTGGAAAAGATGTTGCCGTATTTACACTCGAAATCCAATCTCTTTCTGGTATTGTGGACTATGAAAGCTTATACTTTTTTTGGAAATGAAATTAAAAATTTAGTAGATTAGTTCTTATTGTACAAAAAATAAAAATACCCTAATTATAGTTATGGAAGTTATAACAGTAAGGATACGAAGTTTCTTGAAAAGAGCAATCGAGATGACTTTCGGAATTCAGGTGGTTTTTATTCTAACTATTCTTTTTGCAATTTAAATAACTTTCAAGAAGATTATTTGATGCTTGATCCCCACCAAATTATTCCATAATTCAGTTTGGTAAATCAATGAGTTATACAACCATCAGTAATATATTTTTGAGGTAAAATTCTTTTAATCTTATTAAGAACACCTATATACTTAAAGAAATTTGATTCTGATATTTTTCATGACTTTTCCACGTTATTCATTCATCTAATAATTACACCAGAAATTTGACAGTCTTTAACTTGTTCTATAGGTTTATTATCAATGTATAATCTAATATCATCTATACCCTAAGTCTTTTACCAAATATCTACTGTGAGTTTTTTGTATATCAATACAATCTCAATTTAGCCAATAAACCACTGATTAAATTTAGTTAATTCTATGTTCATGATAACGGTATCAAATTATGAATTATTTACTATTTTTTTTAAAAAGTATTTGGTATCATCAGCAAATAAATGAGTTTTGAAATGTTGGAACAAGAATGCAAATCATTAACATATATAAGAAAGAGGAGCGGGCCCAGAATTGACCCTTGCGGAACCCCACATGTTATATTTTTCATATTGGATACCAGTGAAATACCAGTGAAATAATGAACTACAGTCCAGGGGGTGGACTACCGAAATGCATTCAATTCGATTTTCTTGGATCCGCGCCTGCATTATGGCAATTATCAAATAATGGGGGCAAGAGGCCCGGGGGTCGCCGCCATGGCTTGCATCATCATGACTTTTTGTTGTAGGCCTACCTGCTTTTGCATTTTCGACCTATACACTTATCTTTGAGAGACACTTCAGAATCCCAAATTCGCGCCTCTAATCCAATATTCTTTTCTTTCAGATACAAGTAATCTAAAAGAAAAGTGGCGCCTATATTTATTATTAGAATTAAATTTCGATGTTCATAATTTAATGTGATTTTTATTATCGTTATAAATACACACAATTTATAAATTGATTTGGCAAGACATAAGTTTTCGCGTTGGTGATTATAGCATGATTAATCTATGTGAAAAAAATAACACTATCTGTGAACTGAAACATACGGAAATAAAAAAAAGAGTACTCACACAGTCATGTCACTCGAAGGAGATCGCTATTATAATCAGAATCTTAAAGACCGTTGACGGAGTAAATACAACTTTACATCGATTGAAAGCTAAGTAGGTAAATACCCCCAAAATAAATTAAATTTTCATAACAGTATTCATAAAAAGATGATCGAACCTCAACCAGACCATCCCTCCCAAATACTCGAAAAGTTTTACCCCTATTTTAATGGCGCGGTTGATGACTTTAAAGAAGTTTAAGGGAATGCTACTGCCAGGCATGATTGGGTTTCGCCTTTAGAAAACACGTTTGTATTGCTATGTCAGAACAATAGAATTCTAGCACACATGGGGTCTATTGTTCTGACATAGCAATACAAACGCGTTTTCTAAAGGCGAAACCCAATCGTGCCTGGCAGTAGCATTCCCTTAAACTTCTTTGACGTCATCAGCCGCACCACTATAATAGGGGTACTTTTTCGAGTACTTGGGAGGGATGGCCTGGTTTAGGTTCGATCATCTTTTTTATGAAATACTTTCTAGATAGAAGATAAATATGCTTAAATTGGGAATTGTTGTATTATGAAGAAATATTAGCTTTCGTTTTATATGTAATTTTGGTTTTCATTTCTCGGTCCGGTCTGGGACTTTAAGCTTTCCGTGGTGTATCGTGTCTGCGCGTCTGTACAGTTTGCTCATTAAATGGAATTCACATACAAATAATGCAACTTATAGTGATGTCCTTTTCGCAATGCGCATGATATTCAATCAATTGTACCACCTTCTATTCACTGTTGTTGCTAAGCCGGGCACTCACCAGCAGTCTATAAGAATAGACGGTTCATGGGTTCTATAGTAACGAAGTATTCAATTAACCTGTAATTAAAGAATGGAACAATATTTCTAACCTACTCGTGAATGGCATACTTTTCATGATTGATGTTATGTCTGCAATCGTAAGCTCTCAGATTGTCAAGATAAAACAACCTTTGTTTGAGAATGTTGATTGTATCCAACTTCTTTTCACTGTTGTTGCTAAGCCAGGCATTCACCAGCAATCTGTAAGAAATTACCGGGTTCTTGAGTTCTATAGTAAAAAGGTATTCAATTAGACTGTTATTGAAGAATGGAGAACAATATTTGGAATCTACCGGTACTCGCCGTTATTGCATACTTGTCATAATAGATGTAATGTCTCGTAAGCTTTCAGATTGTCGAGCCCAAAAAAACTTTTGTTTCAACTTGATTATGCTCGGAAACAGAATAAATAGAGAAGGTAGGCTACATTGAATGGGTAAACTGTCATACCTCCGTAGTTTTTTTTTTACCTAGTCGGTCACGTCGACCGACTAGCATCAAGCTTGACGGACGAGCTTTAAAGCTCGTCCGTCAAGTTGAGAGATGTAGATTCAGTTGTAAGCTAGCTCGTCTTGACGGCCTAACACGACAGACTAGCTTTAAAACTAGTCCGTCTTGACCGACTAGCTTTAAAGCTAGTCGGTCCATTGACGGACGAAGTTAGGTTTTCAGTGTAGGCCTATTTCATTATTCCAAAGGAACTAATTGTGCCCGCTACGCCGATCGCATTGTTGTATCGAAAACAAACAAGATTTTCTCACCAAAATAAGCTGAACGAGCAACATCCACGAATCCGATGTTTCTAAGAGCCATGCAAAACTGCTGACGATTAGTTTGTGACGAACCAATGCGCTTACTGCTGTTCAAGAGTTTTATCAATAAGCCCATCGTGCAGGTTTCTGGATCTTTCACATGTTTGATTTGTTTGGTAACTTCGCTCTGATCGATGCCAAGGCTCTCAATCAGTGGACGAACATCTTCCATCAACAGGTCGAATGCAATCCGAGCTAACTCTGATTCACAGACATACTTTGAAGCAATTCTACTAACGATACATCCTAAATGATTGGGAATAGATTTGGATATTGGTGACTCATCATATCAAAATCAGACACAAGTTTTTTTCGCTAGAAAAGAGTCAAATATTCCAACAAAACAATCCATTCTTAAAAACTTTCCCCTAATCATTTCTACTCATTTTTTAGGGAGAGCATACAAGAAACATTGAAAATTCAGAAAAAAAATGTCCTCCCATTTAAGACGATTTCATTATTTTGCCGATTTCCTCGTCACTGTGCTGAATTGGCTCGGCGACTTGTGTCTGATTTCGATGTGATGCATCACAACTTGGTTAACTAATTGCGTATCGGTATTATCCATTGTTATTAGCAATACCAGAAACGACTAAATCAACCTTAATCTATTTGTTTAAAAAATAACAAACAAATAACCACCAAACATTTTTTTCCTGAAAACAAGCTGAAACGTTACCTGTATATCCAATTTCATAGAGAGCCTCTTCTAATATATCACGACCATCTTTACTCCTTTGTAAGTCTCTCCATTCCCTAAGTATGGGTGGGAGTGAAAGACTCGGTTGCTCGTCAGCATCGATCTGAAGTCTCATGAGCAGTTCTCTTCGTTTGTGGATCGGCTTTACGTGTTCATCAACAATTTCTATCTCCTCGTCTGTCAAAGGGAACTCTGCAAAGGAAAATAAGTTGGTGATTTCAGAATTGCCTTGATTAGGACTCGATTGATTTACTCACTGTTTTACTTCTGATAAATGCAACTCGTTGGAGCATTCCATCCAGAAAATAAGTTATGAAGACAAAACAAATCCCATTAAAAGTCGTAAAATACAGCGACCTTTTCAAAAATAATATATACGCTTAATGAAATGAAAGTAAAAATCCTAGAATATGACTATTACAATTAATATACACTCACTACTCACTGGTATTGCAACATAGCTAAAATGCTATATTTTTCAAGTTTACAAGTCTTTTATATGTTGTCATATTTCATTCATGGCCAGAGATTTGCCGAATATTTTTGTATATTCTGAAAGTGGGGATTTGTCTCTTTTTATTCCTGAGAGCAGTAGATGATAAGACCCGGATCATTTTTAAACAAAGGGGCCACAAGAAAACAAAGGCCCCGAAAAATAAAATTTTAAGAGGTTGGGATTATCAGCGAATAAAATTATTAAGGAGGAGTCACAATTCTCCGCAAACTGTTTACATGTTTCCATTATCATGGTGATAAATTGATAATGGCCAAAAAGCTAGCATTAAAATGACAGACAAAAGAAGTAATAAATTTTCTGTCGTTGCCAAGGAAAAATTTTGTCCCGTTTTGCAATGACGATTCAATGCAAGTTTATTCCACCGAATTCCCAAATTACAGCTAAGTTTTTGTAGTAAATATAATGTAGTTTACAAAAGCAATCGAAATTTTCACACTTTTATTAGGGATTCAAGTTGTCGACCTCCCCGTGGTGAATCCTGTCCACTGGCACAAGTCAGGCGAATGACAACAACCGAGTTTAGTAGTTTAGTAGTAGTAGTACAAGCAGCTTCTTGTACTTTCATCAAGCAACTTCTTCCTATTCGTCTTCAAGAATGGATCATCAGCCACAACAGACTGGAACCAACCTGCGGATGCCGTACGGGCTGGTATCTCCCTGCTGCAGGTGAATGTAGAGGGCCTAACCAAGGCCAAAATATCAGTAATTGAACACTTGCTGCAGACCAACAAAGTCAGCGTTGTCCTGTTGCAAGAGACCCATATGAGCGACAGCTCACGTCTTAAGATCCCTGGATTCACCTTGGCAGCCCACACTGAAAGCGACGTCCATGGGATTGCTACCTTTGTGGGAAACTCAGCAAAGTGGAAAGCAGTAGCAGCTTCCGCCCCTGATTCTGCCTTGGAATGGACAGCTACTCAGTTGGAAGGCGTGACTGTAATCAACGTCTACAAGCCACCTCCAACCAGACTACTAGAAGACTCCATCCCTTCATTTGACCAACCCTGCATGTATGCTGGAGATTTTAATTGCCAGAGTACAACATGGGGTTACCGGACAACTACCCCAGATGGTTCTACTCTCGAGGATTGGGCCTCTGCTTCTGGTGTCCACCTTTTGTATGACTCGAAAGAGCCTGACAGCTTTCGTTCTGGCCGATGGAATACAACATCCAATTCTGACCTGGCCTTTTTCAACCGGAATGGTCTATCCCCGCACCGTTCAGTCTTGGACCCTTTCCCCAAGTCACAGCACAGACCATCGCTGATCATCCCAAATAACCCTGTTGAACCAATCTCTTCCAGACCTGTAAAGAGGTGGAACTTCAGAAAGGCCGACTGGAATCAGTTCAGAGAACTGGTTGAGTCTGGGGCAGACACCCTCCCTCTCCCTTCTTCCGGGAACCTGGACAGAGCCTACTCAGCCTTCTGTAAACCTCTTATCAACTCGGCCAAGCATGCTGTCCCTCGAGGCTTTCGTCGCTGTTACATACTAGCCTGGGATGAAGAGTGTGATGAATGTTACGATGCATTTATGCATGCCAACAGTGATGAAGAAAGCGCAACCTTGGCCACAGAGCTGACAAACTGCCTGGATAAGAAGCGGAGAGAACGCTGGGAAGAGACAGTGCAAGGTATTGACTTCACCCACTCAAGCAGGCTGGGTTGGATGAATCTCAACCGTCTCACTGGCCGCAGTTCCCGTCCAAAGCATTGTCCTGTCACAGCAAACTCCATCGCACATCAGCTGCTTGCCAATGGCAACTTCGAGAATCCGGACAAAGACCACACCCGCACTGTCAAGCAGGAAACTTCAAGACTGTGGAATGCTCCCGGCGTAGATGGTTTCCTCTCCAAACCCTTCACGTCTGCTGAGCTCACACTAGTTCTCCCCCAAACTACTCTTAATTAACTGGTCTTCCAGCGGTTCCTGTAATACATAAAGTTATTACCAATACGTTTACAAGTGCTACAATGTGTAGTATTTAATCACTTAATTAATTTTGTGACATCTCAGAAATGACTAGACTTCGCATAACATTGTTCAAATATCTGATTTATACTTTGATTTATATTAATATTTTGATTTATATTCTTATTTATTATTGTGTCATAGGTATTTAATGTATTATTACGTAATAATCAGTAACTTTATCACTAAGCGCAACTTTAGTTGTTTCTGTGAAGGGAGCGCATCTTCAGCCAGCTGTCATAGCAACAGCATGCACCTGCTGCTCTGAGAACGCGCTCCCTCATACTTTTCATTGTAAATATCACTCCAGAAGAAGACGGAGGTCCGTCGAAAATTAGAAACTGAAGAATTCAATAAATTGGCGTAAATGCATTCGATCGATGTCATACAGGTCATGTCTGACCCTTTGTGACCCTGTTGATGATGCTTTTCCAAATTGCTCTGTCTTGTGCCAGGCGATGAGCTGCAACTAGGGAGAGGCCTGTTAATTGTTTTATGCCATCTGTCCATCTCAGTTTCTGTCTGCCTTGTCTCCGACTACCTTCAATGCAACCTTGCATACTTATTTTTTCAATGTTATCATCCTGTCGTCTGCATATATGACCAAAATATTGCAATTTACTACGATCTATCTTATTAACCACCGTAGGTTTTTGCCCAATTTGGTTAAATACGTATTCATTTGTCTTATGCTCCGTCCAGGATATTCTCAGCACCCTCCGCCAACACCACATCTCAAACGCTAATATTTTTTTCCTATCAGCCATTCCCACCGACCATGTCTCACATCCATACAATGCAGTTGGGAAAACAAGCGTTTGCATAATATGTATTTCAGTTTCTTTCGATATCCCTCTGTCCTTCCATATATCGGTTAAGGTAATACAGGATGATCTCGCCATGGCTAGTCTTCTCTTGATTTCTTGAGAACTTCCTCCTTTGTTGCTTATATATGAGCCAAGGAAGTTAAAAGATTCTACTTCTTTCACATTTTTTCCATCCACCGTCACCACCTTGTTTGCATCTCCTCCGCAGATCATGACTGTAAGTGACGGTATAAATTCAGGGTTCGGAAAGACTCCCATCATAACCAGTATTGAGAAACCAGTCGTGTTTTTGTGTATCAATCAAGACAGGTTCTACCTGCAATTTAATAAAAGAACAATACAAAATAATAAATATCTTGTATACCAAGGAGATTGAGTATACACTCTGAAACCTTGATTATCCACACTAAATATATGTACAGTGGTGACGCCTTATAATGAGGTCTGATAATTGCATCTACACAACTAGGCAACCGCCTTGGTCCCGAATTCCTCAATATAATTAGCCTCCACTGTAAATATATCAATGCAGGTAAAACATAAATAATCATCAGTATTGTTACAATTATGTCATACATCTCATGTCCTCCAACATTACCATAAAAGAAATTGAATTCCTAATAAATGTCTTTGAATACTAGTAGGCCTATATGCTGTTTCTTTTGGTGTAATTCTTTCCTGGTTGTCTATTCCAATTAATCTTTCAAACTGTAACCATTCCTTATTAACCAAATTGCCTAACAGTAACTGAGCCTTCACTAGGCGATGAATTACAATTAGACAATGGCCTGTCCTTAATGGCCCCTAAAAAAATGTGGTTTCTTTCCCACCAAAGCCGAGATTTTATCGGCCCCTAAATGCTCAAAATACAGTTAGATCCAGCATCAGTCTTGACAAGGAAAGGAGTGGACAGCTAAACTCTTCAGAATAATTCAATAGGCTGTCTCACTATTTTCCCTGTGCATAATAATGCTAAATCCACACTGCATTTCCTTCCGAATAATTACACTAAATATCCTTATTTTATCCTCCATACATCATTCACTTGTCCAGCATAAAGCTGGCTCATAAAATCTTTCAAATAACCAACTTATGTTTCATAACCTAAATATCACAGTCAACCCGTTTACATTTTGATACAGTACAATTTCCTTTGCCTACGTGTACACATTGTATAACTTCAATGCATTTGCGTGTGCACACTTCATTCCATCAATTGAACATTTCTGAACTAAAATATTCATTCAAAGAAAGGAGCATAATTTTGCCCATTACTACACAAGATAGATGAATTATTTAACTACAAAATATACCATGTTCAATTACTTACAACATTGGGTTCATCCAAAAAATTAGCAATTTACGGCGAGTCCTTCCCAAATAGGTGTGTCAACTTTCACGTGTAAATATGGCAGCGAAAATTTAGGGCGCCGCATTTGACCAATACAAAATCATCCAGCGAAATCTTCGCTTCTGACGTCATTGATATCTGATTGCTTAGTTTTAGCGTAATCGCGAACAAACAAATAAAAAGAAAAACTTTTGGCAATTTACAATGACTTTGGTTTTCTTAACATTGAGACGAAGTCCTCACTCCTCGCTGCGTAACTTGACTCTGTCAATGAGATTCTGGAGTTCTTCTGCCGATCTCGCAATGAGTGTTGTATCATCAGCATATCTGAGATTGGTTATCTTTCTCCCACCAATAGATACACTACCTGCAGCTCCATCAAGTGCACTTCTCATGATATATTCGGCGTATATGTTGAAAAGGTACGGTGAAAGAATACAACCTTGACGAACGCCTTGTCCAATTTCAAACCATTCACTGTCACCACTTTCAGTTCTCACGGTGGCTACTTGGCTGTCATATAGTGAACGAATTAATACAGTTATATGTTTGGAGAAACCCATTTCTGTCATTATTCGCCATATCTGCTTATGACGCACGCAATCGAAGGCTTTGGAGTAGTCAATGAAGCAAAGATATAGCGGATGTTGGAACTACATGCTTTTTTCCATTAGGTTCCTCATGTTGGCTATTTGATTTCTGGTTCCTCTGCCCCTCCTAAATCCCGCCTGTTCTGGTGGTAATTCTTTCTCGAGATGATCTCTTATTCTCTCGACTACCACATTAAGGAGAATCTTGCTTGCTGTGAAATTAAAGAGATAGTTCGATTGTTAGCACATTCACGTGTATCTCCCTTTTTCGGCAGGGGTAAGAACACTTCCTTCTTCCAATCAGCTGGCCATTCCCTTCTAATCCAGATTTTGTTGCAGAGTCTATGAATGATTTCAACACCTTCTTCGTCACTCTCTTTCAGTTAGTCAGCCTGAATATTATCTACACCTGGAGATTTTCCATTTTTCAATTTCTTTTATTGCATGAATGACTTCACTGATTAAGTAATCAGGCTCATTGTCCACAATATTGTTGCTTTCAATGTTGGTTAAATCAGCTTCCTCAGCTTCGTCTTCTTGTGAAGCATATAACTTTTCACAATACTGTTTCCATCTTTGATTTGATTTCAATGTCCTCCGTAAGGATATTTCACTCTCATCCTTCAGCACGTTCAGTCTTGGAACAGGTTTGGAGTTAGATCTTTGATACCTTTGTACATATCTTTGGCGTTCCCTGTTCGGCAATCTCTTCCACTGCCGCACATTTCATGTTGATGAACGACGTTTATCCCTTCGAATTTGACGTGAATTCGTCTGCTCAGCTCACTATACTCTCTGCCATTGATCTTGTTCTTCAAACCCTGTGACTTACATTTCTCGCTGATCAGCCAATCTAAATACTTCGCCTGCCGATAGCCATGGTGTTTTTTCTTCTCTTGCACCTTGGAGCCGTTCTATGAGCTGTTTTGGACACCACTTCCTTGATGCTTTGCCAAAGTTCTTCTGGAGAGAGTAGAGTCTTCAGAGTCCTTTTCTAGCAGACTTTTGGAATGGTTTTTAACTTCCACTCTGAGTTGTTCATTGATCTTGTTACATCAAACTGACTGGTTTTGCTGCCTCTTTATCCTTCTCAGTTTCATTTTCATGGGTACAAACGAGAGTTGATGATCAATCACAATCTGCACGGGAGTGTGCGGGTCTTCGTGACATGAAACTGGATCTCCATCTGCCTTGAACTAATATGTAGTCAATTTGATTCTCGTTCTTTGATCCGGTGAAGACCAAGTATAAAGTCCGTCTGGATGCTGTTTGAATTGTGTATTAATATGAAAACTGGTTTCCTGGCAAAAATCCACAAGCATCTCGCCTCTCTTCATTTTGATCTCCTAAGCCGTAATTACCCATCACATGTTTATTAGTGCTCCTCGATTCCAACTTTAGCATAAATCAATCACCAGGTATAGTGAACTATGCTTTAGAAGTCTCTCTTATGGATGCCATCTATGGTCTGCTGAAGTTGTTCATAGAACTGCTGGATTTCTTCATCACTTGATGCAGAGGTAGGAGCATACGCTTGGATTACTGTCATATTCATTGGATTGCCATGAATGCGAATAGTCATTATTCTATCGTTTATTGCATTACTCGACTATATAGGTATTTTTTAATATATATACAGTGGTGGCCAAAATTATTGGAACACCTGAACCTACACAAAGTCTATAGGATTATCAATACCCTAGTTCATCCGTCGAAATACGATTGAAGATATCGTTTATGTGCCATGAGCTTTCATAAATTTTTAGCATAAGGTCTTACGTATATTTTGATACCAAATTTATATAGTTTCGACAATCTGGTAATGCGGAGCATTAAAAATAGTTGCACTATGCGCTTTCGGTTTCCCCATAGACTTGTGTATTAAACATGTAGTCCAAATGCCAATTACAAATGCCGATTGCTCAAAAAGTATTTAAGGTAGAAGTTTGAAACTTACCAGACTTATTCATTTTAATATACCTCAAATACCTGCCAAATTTCAGAAGATTTAGTTGAATGGGGAGGGGCGGATTCGCCCCCTCCTTTGGTGGTGATATGACCAAAGCAACCATGCCCATTGAAGGTTAAGACTATTTTTTCATTAAATGAAGACACTCCTTGTAAATTAAAATTTTTTAGAATTAAATTTCATGAGCAATTCAAATATGTTGAAATATTAAGGGTCAGAGGAAAAGGGGACTTAAATGGGAGCTCTAAATTAAAAATTTGGGGCCCCTCACCAATAATTCAAAAAACTCACACAAAACATGTCACGACTTCACCCTATCGTATTGTTAATGAAAATGTTGACATTCTCATGAAATTCCCTTTCAGAAAATGTATACTTTTGTAGGGAGAGACTTGATATTTTTAACGTTATGACATTTTGATCCTGATATGGGCAAGATTTTTTAGATTTTACAATAGGTAGCGTAACACAAAAAAGGGATTTTGGGCGATTTGGGGGCGAGTTTCAAACGCATGACAATGTTATTTAGTTTTTAAAGTATAATAATGACTTTTGTAGACATTCCAGGCATTTTCAAGGTATTTAAATGATCAACTGAATGAAAACAACTAAAATCATTTAAATTTACTTGGTGTTCTAATAATTTTGGCCACCACTGTATATTTATAATATAGGCATAGCCGCAAGAGGCCGCTGATTATTTTATCGCTTTATCTGTCTCCAATGCTCAAATATTTTTTCAAAATTTTCAGTAAAATATCTAATGAGATTTATAATGTTTTACTTACGCATTTGGTCGTGTCTTCCCCTAAATCGTCCATCTAAATTAACAATTAAGGAAATCGGACTTCAGTTACACTTACACACTCATTTGCTGATAGACGCACTTGAAGCAAGATTACGGCCATTAGGGGAGGGTGGGGTTATATGGAACATTTTTTCACAAAAATAACCGTAAAACAAAAGCAGATTATTTCAAGAAACAATAAACAATCAGCTGGAGTGTATATCTGTATGCTAAAAATGTCAAGTGCTCCAACTATCCCCACATGGTATGGGAGTAATAGTGGGGCCACCAATCGTCATAATATGGGCTTCGCTTGCAAGTCATGTTAATGTTTGGCAACATCTATAAATATGTTCTGCTTGATCTCACGAATCAGAAAATATATGTCTCCAATTTTTTAATTGACCTTTTGTGACCCAAAATGGAGGTCAAAGGTCAGGCTACATTAACATAAACATAATTTTTTTCAAATTGTGTCAAATTTGGTATCAAATTGTAGGTCATTTTATAACTAGCAATTAAGTCTATTAACATTTTTTCACCCGACCAGCCAGTTTTGAGCAATATGCAAATTAGTCTATTTCCCTGATAGCAAAAACTGGTAAAAATAACGTCATATTTACGTCTTTTTCTTCCTTGCCTCGCGTCTTTTTGACGTCAAAAATTGACGTCTTTATGACGACAACTTGCACCAACGCAAGACGTCTTTAGATGGTCATAAATTGACGTGATTAATTATGACGTCTTGTTTTTGGTCTGACAATGACGTCTTTAACGACGGTCTATATGACATATTCCTGATAGCACAAAACTGGTAAATTAACGTCATATTTTAACGTTCTTTTTTTTCCCTTCCCTCACGTCTTTTGACGTCAGAAATTGACGATCTTTGATAACGACAACTTGCACCAACGCTAAAAAGACGTGCTTTAGAAAGGTTCATAAATTGACTGCTGATTATGACGTCTTTTTTTGATCGATCAATGACGTCTTAACGACGTCTGATATGACCATATCCTGATAGCAAAAACTGGTAAAAATAACGTGCCTATTTTACGTTCCTTTTTCTGTCCTTGGCCTGCACGGAGTGCTTTTTGAGCGTCAGTAGAATTTGACGTCTTAATGGAAAAAAACGAACAACTTGGCCCACCAACGCAGACTCTTTTAGATGTGCATAAATTGATGTGATTATGACGTCTTTTTTTGGTCGAGCGATGACGTTCTAACGACGTTATATAACATACTTCTGACCAGTAACAAGGACGGCCATTAATTCATAGTCTATACCATCACTGTGCTCTAAAAGTCCTTATTTTTAATTAAATACATACGTCTATATTCTTTAAGATGACTATGGACATGATATTGAGTATTATATTATTGACGCCTTGGGTCGCACAAATGACAAATTCACAATTACGTTGATAAGATCTATTTGTTTATAGTTCAAAATGATTTGGCTTAAGCAAGGTAGACTGAGGACCAATGACTTTTCAAGAACAAATAACACTCTTCACATGTGCAAATAAAATGTGAAAAATGTAATAGACACATTAAAGATTAGGAACTCAATTTTACAGGATTTAACTACATACATAAAAGATTGCATAACTGGGCAAAATAATTATTTTCAATAAACAAAAAAAATACAAAACAAAACCCTCCTTCACCCCCCCGCCCGCCACCCCCAAAAGAAAGAATCCTTTGAATGTAATGTTTTGCAGATACATAGTATTTGAGTCAAAGGAATAAACAAGTCAAAGAGATAAACAAGTTAAAAAAAAAATATTCTGGTTATTTATAATATATTACTTATTAATATACATGTATAATATAGTAGATATCAGCTTGAATTATGCAGGCGATGTAAATGTAAATACTGATGGTCCAATGATATCTTATGGCGTCCAAGTGTCATAAAGAAATTACCTGACTCCAACATGAGCAAAAAATTACACCATTGAGACAGGTTTAAGTGGCCATATACCAGTAAATAAGTACATGTAATAAATCAAGATATAACAAGAAATACCTTGAGCTAGCAATAATTTTATGATTAACATCTCACATTGGATGCAAAACCATTACATCCAATTGTTACAAAATAATTTTTTGATTTATGTAATGAATCAGCCTGACGATTGTGACTATTTTGTTGCTAATTTGTAGAATAGATATATAAAACATAAAATATTGCTTATAACATTGTAGTGCTGTAATAAAAAAAATACAAGAGCTAAAAATACGAATAAAAAAAAAAAAAAAGCTATTAAAAAAAAAAATAGAGTAGTTTCACGTAAAGAATGGGAATTCTACTCAGATGGGCAGTATCCAAGGTAAACGGAGTGACATTCAGCAAGCGATTTTACCAAAGAAATGGTTCATGACAAAAGCTTGATTGGTTATACCTCTTTGCAAATGATAATTTTTTTTTATAGTGAGTACTCTTAATTAATGATGAGATATGAATATTGCATGAATCAATGGCGTTACGGAGTGACGCAAAGATGGACATGCATATTTGAGTAGAAAACATTTTTGCTCAAACTCTGTTGGAATATTTAAAATGGCTATCACAAGTTTTGAGGTTATTGATTGGATTCTAATATTAATTCTAAGGTATAACTATGCCAGCCTTGTGCATGAAAAAATTGTTGAATATTTTGTTAATTAATGACTTAAAACTTGAAACCCTTGTCCGGTTCAGCGGAGTGCGTCTGTTCCCGGTATTTTTTTCGTGAGGAGAAATGCCATTATAAAGAAATATTATAATAGCAAAGTTTGTTGGAGTAGGACCTGGACAATCTATTTGTACATATAGCTTAAAAATTGGCAAAAGTGAAAGAGATATAAGTAGAATTAAGAGGGCATTTAAAGCCCCATCGCGCATACAGTGCAAATTTGGGTTCTTTGATCAATATTATTCCGAGCGCAAGAATACTGAATCGCAAGTTTTTTTAACCTAAAGATATTGGTTGTATTGGTAAGAAAGCCTTTGCGTGGGTATTTGAGATTACTAATTTGCATTTTCAAGGCACAGCGCGCACAATTAAATTCAGCTCATGTCCTGTTTTGCTTGGAACTGCCCCAATACATACTGCTGTTCAAGTATCATACAAATACTGATAAGAGGAAAGACATAACATATGGCTTACCCTGTATATCGCATGATACATATAATAAGAAATGCAAAGAGTAAAATTTTGGCAAATAACATAGCTCAGTGCCTTAAAAAAACAAAACAAAACAAACAAATAAAAGCACTTTATATTAATAATTATAAAGGTTAAAAAAAAAATTAACAAATGAACCAGTTAAAATACAGAATGTCTTAGTAAGATACGGCTCATAAGAATGAACAATTACAGTCCAATCCCATCATAATGAGGTACTTGGGACAGAGCCTAATAACTTGTGATCATGATACCTAATATGGAACACATAGGCACATAGACTCACATGTGCAGTGTTTGGATATGTGAAGCCAGAAATTAGCTGTGTTAAAAAGAGATTGAATAAGTAAACGCAAGAAAAATATGCCTTACATGTAATTACCATATTGCGAAAAAGTACGTCAAATAAACTTTGGTGTGATATACAATGTACATATAATAATACTGTGGTTAAATTGCGGAAGGTTATCATGGAAAAATAAGCAGAGTAAAAATCACCAAAGATACTTGTACATTCAATCCTGTTAAATGAACTACCGAGACCAACGCCAAATGCACATATACTCATGTGTACATTTGTCATTCAGACTACATAGCTCATCAAACGGAGTGCACATGTGTTGTGTGCTTGTAATAGTTGGAGTATACTGAAACATACCTTTTGACAGACAACAAGAAATAATAGCTTCAGTAATGCATTATGAGCAAGGTAAACAATACTAGACACGCAAAGACAAAAAAAAAAAAAAAAAATCAAAGACACGTGGAGTTAAATAAACAAAAATCAATAATCCCTGTACATCCACACTTAAGTCATAAAGTACAGACCATGTATTTGAAAAGGAGAACACTAAGCGTGAATTATACTCGATTCATTTTTTCAAAAAAAAAAAATAATAAGATGTGATGCAATGGATTATCAATTTGACTGATACGCGAAAGGAATCAACCACTCATGTCGCCCCGAAATAGGCATTGATCAAGCACAAATATCTCATTGCGAATTACGTAGAATGATCATTCATTTCGTATGCATTCTTTGACCCAACCATTGGGAACTACTGTATGAAATCAATGCTGTAGCTGAATCACTTGCGGTTGCCTGGTAAGCTCAGATTTTATACTGAAGCATTGTCAAAAATTGCATTAATACTATACTCTGAATACATACTTCCTCGTCATAATCACAATCTCTCAATGTATGAAGTGGGAAGTGCGTCGGCAGCGTACTGTATGTACTCTACAGCCGTAGTTTGAATCATCATACAGTTTCCCATATCTGCCGATTCGCAAGTCTGCGTGTCCAACTCTTCCAGACACGAGAACACGGTTGATGAGTAGACGTGACGACGGGTCTAAGTACCAATAACTCATGTCGTCCATGAATGGTACTACGATAAAACAGTTCTCTTAACACAGGCCTCACGGGTATAAATACACAGATAGAAGACCTCTCTATTCTCATTGCTCACCCACTGAAGTTAGATCACACTCAGTACGAGCAAGAGTAAAGCGATGCGAAATGCGAACAGAAATTGCTCTCAATCTTTCACGCTGAAGTAGAACTATGACCAGCCCTGTAATCTGACGCCGTCTGCTAGTAAACGATACTGGAAGCTTATCCATCTCATCCAATTGTTTATCGATGAAACGCTTTGTTCTGCTTCAGGAGTCCAACGGAAGGAACACCTTTGTGTGTCAATGCCTTGAGTGAGTGCAGGTCACGAGTAGAAGGTTTGGCCAGGAACTTTGGAGTGTACGAAGCCTAAACCCCAAATGAGATGTAGGTGAATGAACATCTTGTAGGGCACTGGTGCATTGCGAACTAGCATGCCACATGTAAGCAGACAGAGTTATGAATGCTCGAGAATATAGGGAACACTAATTTTGATGGGGACAATGGACAATGTTGACTGTATTACGGATCTTAGTAAATTTGCTGTGATGTCGCCGCACTGAATTGATCACCATTTGATTGTGTACTTAACCTTAGGCTCAGGTTTATTGTAATTGGCTAATGTTCTCTTACCAGGTGCACATAATCCTCAGGTTGACAGTTGGTATTTGTCGATGTGTTGTTGTTTATATATGGGGGGGGGTACGCCTGTCCTGCTTGTCTTATGTTTTTTTTTTAAATCAATCTGTACCAACTCGAATAGTCTCCGCTGAAAGAACAACAAAAAATAAAAGAATAGAACAATGAATATGGATAGTTTTTCACTTTGTATTAGTTTCCTAATTGTCTTACCCATATGATTTCATGTCAAAACATTTCAAAATCATTTTGCTCAATTGCTCTCATCTCACTCCGTTACGTCTTCCATATGTCATTCGAACGCTTGTTCACTGCTCTCTGATACAAAAGCAACTGATTCTGGTTCTCGAGTCCTGTTCTGTTCCTTCTGTCTTCACGGTTCTGCTCTCCGTCTGTAGTTTTGAACTTCTGCTCTTGAATATCTCCATGTGAAAACCATACCCTGTTATCTTACGCTGACCATAAATGCTCGACTTTCGTTTATCTCTCTTCTTGCAGGAGTGCTCAGTTCGTCTCATTCACTCTACTCTCATACCATCAATCTTCTGCGTTTTCGGTAAATTCATTGCATTCTAACTGCAATACCGAAATCTGTCCCTCTCTCTTCTCTTAGATACCTTTTCGAGAATTTTCCATTTGTCAAATTATAGTTCTCCGTGGCTCAGATTCACTAATTTGTTTCTCTCTCTACAACCACAGGGAACTTTAAATGTAACATTTGTTGAAGCATTTTTACCAGTCATTAAACTACATTTGTGTTACACTCATTAAATACCAAAGTGTGTTTTGAATGACCCGATCATATGCAGTAATACTAGGCCTACAAATAACAATGATAAATAATACATTTCACTCACTCTTGTTGATTTGTGGCCAAGAAACAATTGCACATGTAGCTACATCTGGTGAGATATTTCTTCCTTCTACCAGAAGACTATGAAGGTCATTTTGAGAATATGAGAAGAAAATAAATGGATAATAAGGTTAAAAAAAATAAACAAAAATGATTAAAGTCAAATAAGCGGTCCTCTAATGTATGGATAATCTGTTTTTAATATGTACAGTACTATGTATTAAATAGATTAATTGCTTACAATTTCTTTCCACCATAAAGAGAGTACAAGTTAAAAACTGTTAATATAGAAATATTATAGTATTCTATTAAATAATGAACTTAAGTCTTTCTAATTGCTACAGTGTATTCATGCTGCAGCCATTAATCAATTTGTATCTATTGGTTATAATACCCTTTCATGAATATCACATGAAAGGAAATTTTGATAACAATTTTAAGTAGAATCATAACAGAATCCAACACAACTAAATAGCAGTCATGGGCCCAATGGTTATTGAATGATGTAATTACTGATTAATATTCAACAAGTATTGCAATTATGTGATGAGACATTTATACCAGATTGATTGAAGGCCATGATCCATAGGCCTACTTATCAGTATTATTGATTTTCAGTTTGTGGTATTTTTACTTTTGCTGGTTTTTTCCTTGATTTTCATCATTATAATGAACATATTTCAATTTAGGTTATTTCTTTATTGGACTCTGAAAAGATAATTAAAAATGATTCGATTGAATTACAAACCTTCATTCTTCAATGACGACAGTCACAATAATTTCACTACACTGCTTAGGATCACAAAACTAGGTCGTGGTGGCGAGTGGTCGCACTTTTTCGGAGCTCCCGATTTTATCTCACTTTTGTGGCAGATTTTATCAGTTTTTATCGCTAAATTAAATCTTGAAGTGACTTATGGAAGCTCCACATGCATCATGAACTCAGCCAGGGGTGGTAGTATGGTTGCTCCTATTATGGTGGAAAGCCTCCATCATTTTCTTTCCACTGTTTACAAATCTGAAGAAAAAAAAATAATATGTCAGAATTAAACACTCTTCAGTTTAATTATCAAGTTCACATTAATGCCCACACTACTTCTTCTTCTTCCTCCGCTGTTCTCGGAGATCTGCAAACTATATGCGTCGTGAGCTTAGATCTAGATCTAGATCTAACTTCTAGCTTCTAAGTAGAACGTTAGAACTTTTCATCATGTTCATCATCAAACTAAAATTCGAAATTACTTTATTTTGGCTCAAATTTCCACAGATTCATATTTGTTAACATAATATGGTAGATGTAGACTCTACTCTCTTGAACAAATGTATTAGGGCAAACATGAGGGTAATCTTAATGGAAATATACCCAGTTATTGTATGTCCGGACAGGTTGTGTGTCTCACTGTCTGGACAAATGATTTTGACTAGCCATTTGAGACAATTTACAAGCAATCTTTTTGTAGTATTTTGGAACAAAATGTTAGAAAATATTCTACAGATGAAGATAAGCATTATTTGGCTTAATCCTGAGACAAACAAGCAAGATTAATTTTTGTTAAGTGTCCGGACAGCGACGCGTCCGGACAACCAACCCCCCATCTACAACAATCGTTGCGTTGCTCACGTGCGTGTCAACACAAACACTACGCAGATTTAGGTATAAAAAAATGGGTTCACACTGAATTCACAATGTCACACTGGCTGCACTGCAGAAGAAATTTTGAACAGCAATTTGACAAGATAAAATCATGATATATGCGATTGCACGGATGAAAATGCTACAAGAATTAGTTGAATACTACAATTTCTTACCTTACAAAAGGTGACATACTGAAGTTGAGTGATTTTTACCTGTATTTTGCACTAGCAATAGCACTGCCCTCCAACACGAAATTCAAATCTAGTGTGTGTACGTGTGCACACATCTGCACTGCGCATGCGCAAATTAACCTTGTGCATACTGTACAGTCTGTTCTTCAGACCAATTAATTGCAGTGTTGTGGTTGGGGTTTGCAAACTTTATCCTATCAATCAACTCCTAACAAAGAATTAAAAATATTGAGTATGGCGTGGTGCTAATATATTAAAAGTATTTACCGAAATTTATCCCCATAGGACCCTATAGTGTTGCTAAACATGATTGTAGATTAATAGTTGCTGTTGATTATTTTATTTATTTTTATTTATTTATTTTATTTATTTATTATTATTCTTTTTTTTTTGGAGGGGGAGGAGCGGGAGAGTGCTAAATGAAATATATTGCCCCTATATGTAGTTCAAAGCAATATGTCATCCTACAGCCCTCTTATATAGCAACTTGCTATCAGCTATTTATGATGGGGCTCTCCCCGCCCCCCCCCCCCCAAAAAAAAAAAAATTAAAAAAATAAAATAAAAGGAAAAAATGCAAAATATATGAAATATGCGCAGGAAGAGGGGTGAGTAATTTAATATTTATTTATTCATTTATTTTCATTCATTCATTTATTTATTTATTTATTTATTTTTTTTTTTGGGGGGGGCTACTGATACAATTAATACTTTTTATGTTTGATGGGGTTCATAATTATCCTTTTTGTGAATATCATTTGACTCCAAAAATAAGGTCCCAAATATATATATATATATATTTTAATATCTCTTTGGGGAGGGGGCGCTCAGCATATGTAATTGGCTTCCTCTTCGCCTGTTTGCTTTATTAATCAATGGGTCTCAATGGAAGCAAATTGGCCGGAGGCAAATCACCACTGTTTTACTGTGTCAAATGGTCCAGTAATTGGTTCAACGGGTCATAATTACGTTATTTGGTCATATAAATTGTAAATTAGCTCGTCGTAGATGGTCAATACATGACGTCATAGTCACGTCATTATCTGGTCATATCAAAAATGCATATTAGATTGTCGTAGATTGGTCAAGAAATGAAGTCAAAATCACGTCATAATGTGGTCATATTAAATTGCAAATTTACTCGTCGAAGATTGGTCAATAAATGACGTAATAATTACGTCATAATCTGGTCATACAAAATTCAAATTTACTCGTCGTAGATTGTCAATAAATGACGCATAATTACTTATAAACCTGGTCATATAAATTGTAAATTTAGCTCGTCGTAGATTGGTCAATAAATGACGTCATAATTACGTTATAATCTGGTCATATAAATTGTAAACTAGCTCGTCGTAGATTGGTCAATACATGACGTCATAGTCACGTCATAATCTGGTCATATAAATATTGCCAATTTACTTGTCGAAGATTGGTCAATAAATGACGTAATAATTACGTCATAATCTGGTCATACAAAATTTCAAATTTACTCGTCGTAGATTGGTCAATAAATAACGTCATAATTACGTCATAATCTGGTCATACAAAATTTCAAATTTACTCGTCGTAGATTGGTCAATAAATGACGTCATAATTACGTTATTATCTGGTCATATAAATTGTAAATTAGCTCGTCGTAGATTGGTCAATACATGACGTCATATTCACGTCATAATCTGGTCATATAAATAATGCAAATTAAATTGTCGTATATCGGTCAATAAATGACGTCAAAATCACGTCATAATGTGGTCATATCATATCGTTTGTCAGTTTACGACCAGTTTTACCAGTTTACGACCAATTTATGACGTCATTATGACCAGTGTCTGCTATCAGGGTTATGCATAATTAAATGCATAATTGTGTCAAGCGTCACTATAATCAGACATATCATATCCATAAACAATATCAATGGCAACTAATCAAGAATACAACATAGGTCATACTAGCCTGACATTGCTGCGTGACCCTTATGACCTTACAATTAGGGCAAAGGTCAATTTATATGATGATTTACAACCTGGAAATGGCATCATGTTAGCAAAAAACTCAGTTTCTGTGAACTTTGACCTTATTTCTAGGTCGATTGTGTCAACTAAAAATATGACAACATATATTTTTTGGTTGATGGTATCGAGTTAAATATATTCATGTTAGTTACCAACATAGATAAGCTTATACAACGAATAGGTAAAAGGTCAAAGTAAAAGAAAGAGGTTCTGGCCAAAGTGTTTGGTTGTGACCTTAGTCTTATTGGGCCGCATTACATGGAATATTTCATTTTTACACTGTTAACGTGTTCTACTTGATCCCACGAACCAGGAAATGTTCGTTTTCATTGACCTTTGACTTGTAAATGAGGTGAAAATTCCAAAAATTTATTAGTTTTTGCTATTTCCAGGTTTTTTAGCAGCATGTTATTTGAACTTTGGCCTTATATTGAGGTCATACGTGTCAACAAAAAAGATTTAAAAAATGAAGAAAAAAAAATAAAAAATAAATAAAAAAAGGGTAAGGTTGATATTCTGATTCACGGGGTCAAGTAGAACAAAAGTAATTATGGTTATCATAAACAATAAAGCTATAATATTGCCCAATGGGACAAAGGTCAAGACACATATAGAAATTTAAAGGAATACGTAAGGGCCAAAGATTTATGTCTTGACCAAAGAACTGTTTGGCATTAAAGCTTAATCATTTAGATAGCCACAATTCATTTTGTTCTACTTGATCCAATGAATCAGAAAAATCAACCATGCTACTTTTTCATTGACACGTATGACCTCAAGATAAGGTCAAAGTTCAAATAACATGACGCTTAAAACATGGAAATACAAGAAACTGTGTATTTTTTGGACTTTTCTCCATAGTTAAAGGTCATAGGTCAATGAAAACGAACATTTCCTGGTTCGTGTTGTCAAGTAGAACACGTTAACAGTGTTAAATGAAATATTCAAAGTAATGCGGCCCAATAAGACTAAGGTCACAACCAAACACTTTGGCCAAAACCTCTTTCTTTTACTTTGACGTTTTACCTATTCGTTGTATAAGCTTATCTATGTTGGTAACTAACATGTATATATTTAACTTGATACCATCAACCAAAAAATATATGTTGTCATATTTTTAGTTGACACAATCGACCTAGAAAATAAGGTCAAAGTTCACAGAAACTGAGTTTTTTGCTAACAGAATGCCATTTCCAGGTTGTTAATCATCATATAAATTGACCTTTGCCCTAATTTTAAGGTCATAAGGGTCACCAGAATGTGGCAGCAATGTCAGGCTAGTATGACCTATGTTGTATTCTTGATAAGTTGCCATTGATATTGTCTATGGATATGTTTTGTCTGATTATAGTGACGCTTGACACAATTATGCATTTAATTATGCATAAATAGACTAATTTGCATATTGCTCAAAACTGGCCTGTCGGGTGAAAAAATGTTAATAGACTTAATTGCTAGTTATAAAATGACCTACAATTTGATACCAAATTTGACACAATTTGAAGACAATTATGTTTATGTTAATAAAGCCTGACCTTTGACCTCCATTTTGGGTCACAAAAGGTCAATTAAAAAATTGGAGACATATATTTTCTGATTCGTGTGATCAAGTAGAACATATATATAGATGTTTCCAAACATTAACATGACTTGCAAACGAAACGACATAGATGGCCCTACTATAAGTTAAAACACTGTGCATGGTATCTTTAGAAATATATTTCAACTACCTACAACATTATTGCATGGGTTCAGCTAATTTGCTTTCTTGATTCCAATTAAAATATTAAAGATTGGTGTTCAAATTTTTTTACGTCATGTTTTATTACACTTGATAGCATCCACTCACATACACATATTCTGAAATCATGTGAAGTAGCATTCTGCAATAATATTTGTTTAAGCCAAAATAAAATTGTCAAATATGCACTAATATACATGTACATGTATAGGAATATTTCGGAACACTTCACTGAATTATATGATTGTTATTATTGTAACGGATTTTATATAATGATGTATCAATTGTTCCACTCCGTGAGATGGATGTAATAATTTAATTGAAAGGATGGCCGGCGAAACAATTAACACACAGAAAGATAGATGATTCAAACAGGAATTATAGTTCAGACTTTTATTTCTGATCAGGCACGAGTATCAGTTAACAGGGAATATGAAACTAGAAATGTCTTGCTAGGATAACTTCTCTCGGCGATGGACAAAGCTTAACTCATCTGGTGAGGGAGATCGGAGAGAGCTAACCTGAAACTAACCCCACTCTCCCCTACTGCTCATTTCACTAACTTTTAACCCAATTTGTCTTCTTCATGAATTTGCAGTGTCTATATTCTGTTCCTTGTATCTTGTTTAATAGTATATCTACGATGCTGTTGTGAAATTTGGTAAACTGAACTTAGAGTAATATTTTTTCTTAAATCTAGCATTAGATTTAGTGGGCCGACGTCTTTCAATTATCTACAAAAACATAAATATGTGGGACTAAGCATCATGAATAATCATCATAATGCTAATATGGCGTTGTTCATTGGACCGGTTCAGTGGTTCTCTAATTAACATTTCAACATGGCTCCCGGTGCGAACATACGTGACTACTAACTTTTAACCCAATTTGTCTTCTTCACGAATTTGCAGTGTCTATTTTGTTTATTGTATCTTGTTTAGTAGAATATCTACTATACTGTTGTGAAATTTGGTAAAAAGAACTTCAGTAATATTTTTTTTCTTAAATGTAGGATTAGATTGGACTGACGTCTTTCAATTTTATAAAAAAATATACAGTGGTGGCCAAGATTATTAGAACACCGAGTAAATTTCAATGATTTTAATTGTTTTCATTCCTGTTGACCATTTAAATACCTTTAAAATGCCTGGAATGTCTACAAAAGTCATTATTATACTTTAAAAATTAAATAACATAGTAATGCGTTTGGAACTCGCCCCCAACTCGCACCCAAAATGTCCTTTTTTTGTGTTACGCAACCAATTATACAATCTAAAAAATCTTGCCCATATAGGATCAAAGTGTCATAACGTTAAAAATATCAAGTCTCTTCCTACAAAAGTATACATTTTCTGAAAGGCAATTCCATGAGAATGTCAAAAATGTAATTCACAGTACGATAGGGTGAAGTAGTAACATGTTCTGTGGGGATTTTTTAAAAATTATTTGTGAGGGGCCCCAAATTTTTAATTTAGAGCCCCCATTTAAGTCCCCTTTTCCTCTGACCCTTAATATTTCAACACATTTGAATTTCCCAAGAAAAAAATATGAAAAAACATGAAAAAATATACATTTACAAGGAGTGTCTTCATTTAATGTAAACCATGTAAACAAAGTCTTAACCTTCAATGGGCATGTTTTTTTTTGGTCATCTCACCACCAAGGGAGGGGGCGAAATCACCCCTCCCTATTTGACCAAATTTTCTGAAACTTGGCAGGTATTTGAGGTATATTAAAATGAATGAGCCTGCTTAGTTTCATACTTCTACCTCAAATACTTTTTGAGCAATCGGCATATGTAATTAGCATTTTACTTGTTTGCATTTGGACTACATGTTTAATACAGAAGTCTATGGGTAAACCAAAAGCGCATAGCGCAACTATTTTTAATGCTGCTCAGTACCAGATGGTCGAAACTATATAAGTTTGGTATCAAAATATACGGAAGACCCTATGCTAAAAAGTCATGAAAGCTCATGGCACACAAACGATATCTTTAACTTTTTCTCGGCAATTGAACTAGGGCATTGATAATCCAATAGACTTTGTGTAGGTTCAGATGTTCTAATAATTTTTGCCACCATTGTATATTCACGGGACTATACATCCTGAATAATCATTATATGCTAATATGGTAAGGCGGGCGCGGCGTTGTTCATTGAACCGGTTCAGTGATTCTGTAATTAACGTTTCAACATGTCTTTCGCCTCGTACACGTACGTTTCTCGTCTATTGGTTGTGTGTTCTCTTACGTGGGACGACATGTTGGTTTGAGGTGCGCGCGCACGCTAGTTTTCGTGTGCAACGCGAGCGGTTGGTAACTTGTTGTTATAAATGTTTTTCTCAAGCAGTTGAAACGAGTTGGACAGCAAAATTAGAAACAAATCACCGAAATACACCAACAGCGGCAAAATGAAGCATATGCATCTTGAATTTGGAGATTGGTGTATCAAATAAACTAATTCAACAAACAATTGGGAATTATTTCGTTCAGTTATTTATGCATCTTAGAAGCCTGATCAAAACGACGAATTTTGGGGTTGTAAAATCATAGTTTTCCAATATCTCTATATTTTTTGGTATTTCGAAAAAAATATGAAATGTTAATTAGAAGATACCTGAACCGATACCGTTGTTCGCTTAAGGAGGATAGTTTTTTTTGACTTGGAGACACATCCTGGAATATCACATGTGAACCCACGTGAAATATTACCAAAGACCGGAATGGGACTGGAAAACTTGGCCGATAGTCGCGGCGATATAGCCTCTCAACGCACGCTGAAATTTATTTTCTGCGAGTTTCAATACAAAATTAATTATTTTTTTCCTGTTTACTGCAGCATTAATCCAACGAAACATAGACATACATTGTATTCCCACACTCCAAATTTTAATTTCAATGATTGTTCTCAACATCAAAATAATAAATAAACGATTGACATAATGATGGAAATATACTTGTCACGAATCTATGTTTTTATTTGTAAAAAAAGAAGATTTTACCTGATTTCAAAGGGGCGTCCCTAAGTAAAAAAAACTATCCTCCTTAATCCAACAACGGTATCGGTTCAGGTATTTTCTAATTAACATTATATATTTTTTTCCAAATATCAAAAAGGGAAGAGATATTGAAAAAGTATGATTTTATAAAAGCACATATAATTTCTATATTTGGTTTAGTAAAAAAATAATTCTTCATTTTGAGCACTCTTAAAAGTGACCATAGAAACGCCAAATTGTGTGTTTAATTGGTATATTTCAAACACCAATATCCAAAGTAGAGGTGTATATTCACAACGTTGTCGCTTTTGCGTTATTTCTGTGGATTTTTTTACTATTTTGTTTTCGATGTAATTTCGTTGCATGAAAAAAAATACGAACATAAATGAACGAACCCTTCGTTGCACAAGATGACAATAGACCGCGATGGTCACAACACAATGTGCATCTATCTACGAATTTCTATTGTGTATGGCGTGGGGAGTTGAACGTTTCACTTAAAGGGACGTATAATTGATAAAACATGGGGAATTCACCTTATCTCGGGTGAAATGATAACATTCCAATCAGAGCCTGAGGCGTGTTGCGTAATCTTCAGCGCCAACCCGTCTGGAGCTATAATCCGGTTAATCCTTCATGGCTAGACTAACTAACCAGAAGTCCGAAGTAAATCTAACCTATGTTTTGTTTTTGAAATGGAGTATTATACAAGTCCTCTCTTTGAATTAATACGAAGAGACCCGTTGAGAGTCTATAAACTAATCCGAAGCTACTGACCCTATTGACTGACTGCATTCGGTAAACTTCGTCATGTTCGTGCTGTCCGAATGTTAATCCCCAGTAGGCCGACCCTTGCGTAAGCCTCACTGTAGATTGTGTATGAGTCAATGGAGCTCAAGAAAAACGCGCATTCCCCACGATCTCCGACTTGCGAGGGCCTTTAAAGGGACGTATAATTGATAAAACATGGGGAAATCACCTTATCTCGGATGAAATAATAACATTCCAATCAGAGCCTGACGCGTGTTGCGTAAATCTTCAGCGCCAACCCGTCTGGAGTTAATCCGGTTAATCCTTCATGGCTAGGCTAACTAACCAGAATTCCGAAGTAAATCTAACCTATGTTTTGTTTTTGAAATGGAGCATTATACAAGTCCTCTCTTTAAATTTATACGGAGAGACCCGTTGAGAGTCTACAAACTAAAAATTGTTGAGGACTCAAGAATTCGAAGCTACTGGCCTTATTTACTGACTGAATTCGGTCAACATCGTCATGTTCGTGCTGTCCGAATGTTAATCCCCAGTAGGCCGACCCATGCGTAAGCCACTGTCGATTGTATACGAGTCAATGGAGCTCAGGAAAAACGCGCATTCCCCACGATCTCCGACTTTCAGGGCCCTTTAAGACGTGATGTGACCATAGAAATCCAATCATATGACCACCGCACAATATGGCTGCGCACGCCAAGATCCAAGGAGGAACGTACGTGCGTAGTGAGCGGTGCGAACATACGTGATCTAGACCACATGCAGTCAGCATTAGGATCTGGACTCGTGCTACACAGCGCAGGCCTAAAAAATTTGAGCGGAGTCTATAGGGCCTATCAGACGGTAAGGTCCGGGCGACGTATAAAGCCCGTTCGCTAAAGGCACTGCAAAGATTACTTCTTGTAAAAGTGCAGATAGATCAAAATTCATTCTGTGTGTAGATTAGATCTAAGCGTATGCCATTGCTGCTGCTGCTTCAAAAAAATATGTCTTGAATATCACTCGATCAAATTACAATAGTCTAAACGTTTATCTCTGAAGTGTCATTCAGCTCTGATGGCTTTGTAACTAGGCCTTCATAAATTTTTAAACAATATGATGTGAGAAAATGTTAAAAAATCATTTTTAGAATTTAAACAACTTAACTTAAACATCAACGTTATTTAAGATAACCCTGAAACAATTGTTCTTTAAAGCTTAAACAATACTGTTGATATTCAAAACAACTTTCTTTATACAATTATGTTGTTTAATAATACAATTAAAAAAACAGGTTATTTGAACTTTTAAACAATCTAAGTGTTAAAAGTATAAATAACTATAGGTTGTTTAAATTTTCAACAGCGGTGTGCGATTCAAGGTTGTTCAAAATTTTAAACAACTCGTTTAATTTTTCCAACAGTGTAGGGGAAAATCAACATGATAAACTTGGGGCCATTTTGTTACTCGTGGATTGATATTTAATTGTTTGTTGGGAAAAAATCCGAAAAAAGGGTGAAAAATAGGGGTACACTATCACCCTTGTACGGTTGCAATAAACGTGGTGTTATGGCTTACCAAAGTCCTCCGTCTCTTTTATTAGCTGTCTATGACGATCCATCAGAGCTTTTACTAGATCTTCTTCAGAGCTCTTTACAATGATTTCGTTTCTCAATTGTTGTAGTAGTTCTCTCAGACTGGCTCGGAATTGCCCCTCATTATCTAAAGTAATGTCCATATTCCTGCAAAACTCTTGTTGCTTTCCCGGCTGAGCACATTCTGCAAGCTTCACTAACTGATCTAAATCATCATCAGAGATGCCCTCATAAACTATAACGAAAAAAACGAAATATATTACTTTAAAAATCTCACTATCAACATACTGTACCTCATACATCATAAAATTCATACAAAGTTATGGAATGGATAATCAGAAAGAGAGAGATAGAAATATAGAGAGAGAAGTGGGGGCTGTTTAATATTGTGTGAACGAAAGTGAAATAGACAAGTCGTAGGACTTGGGCAATATATAATATGAAAGGATAATTGCCGGACCTTCCATGGATAGAATACAAGAATATTGAAATTAGGCTCTTAAATGCATTTAAAGGTTCAGTGTGTTATAAACTATGAATGTCCACCAAACGAAAAACATAAAAAGAATTAACCCAATTTTAGTTGTAGTCATGACAAATCAGTAAAAATAAAAAATCGTTAAATAATACACCAAACGTACCAACACCATGTGAAAATGGGTGAAGTGGATCTGCTTCAAAGCATCCAGTTTGCAGGCGATATGAAATTGTCCCAAAATGATCTACAGAACAGGAAATTAGAAATATTTACAAAAATTTCACTCTGGCAAAAAGGAGTGACCCTGGCTTTAAGATGATCCTTTTGGACAGGATGATCTCGTGCGACTTCCGCCTGGTTTTGTGGCCCGTGGTCACAATTATTCATCATTTAATCGGAGAACCTTAAATTTTAAATAACTTACTTCAAATTAAACTTGTACTCCAACCTTTTCACTGAAAACCTAAACAGGTAGAATGACTAGCATAAAAGCTAGTCGTAGTGATGCCCAGACTGACGAGCTTTAAAGCTACCCTTACAGAAAAAAAATTGTAAGCTGGTCGCTAGCTTGCGACTAGCGAGCACGCCAGCTAGCGACTAGCTTGCGACTAGCATGCAATTCACGAAATATTTAAATTAGGGAAGATTTCATCCAATCAAATATCGTGAAATTGTGCCTGCAAGCTTGAAGGTGTGCAAGTTAGCAACCCTGCAAGCATGCAAGCGCAGCGTGCATACCATATCAATTCTAGTTGTAAACTTAAGAGGAAGAGGGCGCTATCACTCTACGCAAATCAAACGCTGCCATAGACATTTTGTATTTTTGCAGCAGTTCTTTTTTTACTTTGTTTTCTGAATTATGGCGCAACTACCTTTTCAAAGAATGATCAACTTGAATAAGTACGCTAAGAGTCTTTTTTTTCAAATAGGAATAACTTACTGCAAACTGGAAAAAAAGTCCTGTCACTTGTTCAATTCGAATATCCTAATCAGATCAAATTCCTGTACATAATGGCCAATTTTGCTCTATAAAATGCTCATACGCCACATAATTATCTTCCTGGATAACGCACAATTATATTACAGCTTAATGATCAAGCGTTTTTAAAAGCTTGAATTTCTCACCTTTCCAGAGATGGTAAATTCATTTCGATTGGTTAAGAAAAGTCCTGTCACTTTGACCATTGTCACAATAGAATCTTTACTCGATAGGTCGATATTTCCGCATATCACATGCATATCGCATGTGGACGGCGTCTTCGCAAGAGGTGACAGATCACTACTTATATCATCATCGTTTGGAACGTCAATCTATGTGAAATAAAGTTTCTGATTACAACTTCATCACAATAATGTTAGAAGCTTGCCCAAATGTGTATTTCCTCCATCTGGTCTGGAGAATCTATTAACTACACATGATAAAAGTTCAATTAATCTTCATCTCCATGTACGAGTAGATTGCTGAACCGAACGGATAACCATTCCAGCCGCGGGGAAGTCTTCCTAAGCGAGTTTTTTGTGAGCTAATTTATTATTGCAGCCAGCTGTATAGATTATCGCTTGTCAGTCGTATTTCCAACGTCGCTTCGTTGCGTCTGGCCTCTTATGATAAGGATCGCCCTTGTTTAATTACGATATAATGCCGCACATTGGTATACGTTAACTTTACATTTTACATAGAGTAGAATTGATATGATACAATCCTGCAAGCCTGCATGCTTGCAGTGGACTTTATGATAGCTTGCACGCATTCAGATGACACTTTTCGATAGCCTGCAAGCATGCAAAATACATTTTTGAAGGGTTTACAAGCATGCAAGCATACAACAGGAACTCCGCGAAAATTCTAAGCGAAACTTTGCCTTGAATTTAACTCAAGCCATTAGACAAAATGCAACGAAAATTTTTCGCAATCATATGACTTCAATTGGAAGTTTACATTCAAATATGACATAATTTACCTTGTATGTCATAACGGCCAATTTTCAAAGGGGCATCATCAAGTCTGCATCTTTTCTCGAAGTTACTACAAACTGATTCACTGACCCAATCAGCAATCATTTTCCATGTATCAAACAAGTTGCGATTGTTGCTGACACCGATGTCAACTACATCTTTGAGGTTGAAATCCAATGCCCTGGCCAGTCTTCTACAGTGTCTACCAGTCAGTTTATAAACGAATGAGCCTATGTCCATCTCGTCTATAGGTAACTGGAATTTACTTGGCACTAACATTGAAAGGAAAAGGAAATTATGAAATAAAACTATAATGGGTGGATAAGATTTCAATACGGAACGACAGAAATATTATCAAAAAAAATAAATAAATAAAGGGGTTAGTTGAAAAAAAAAATGTTTTTAAACAATGTCAATTTAGAAGCAAATGACACCTCCAGATCTCATTTCACATTTCACTAGATTATTACCAAAAAACTTACAGTTGGCAGTCTCTCTTCTAAAAAAAAAAAAAACCTTACCTTAAATATAAATATAACATGATTTAAAAGACAGCACATTCATAAACTAATTTGTTTTCTGTAGTTTAGGTTTTTCCTTATTCATTTAAATAAAAGATTACTCATTTACGTGTATTTTTTTTTAACGGCAAGAAAATAAACTAAAATCTAATTTTGAAATAGAATTTGAACATTAACTGTTTCCAGAATATGAATATGGAGGGTGATACGACTGTCTAACATACACCTATATCTATATAAGTATTACAGTCGGATATGTATTATTAGCATGACAACATTCTACATCATATTCATTTTACCTCGAAGGAATTTCTTTTCTCTTGTAACAAAAATTTCAACGGTTTTTGGTGTTAGCGTAATTTTTACCAGGCCTGTATCGCCCAACTCACCCATAAAAAAAGTAGTTGCTACTGATTTGTATCCCGTTCTCTCAAGGGCTAAACTCAGTGAGACAAAAGGATTTGATTCTAAAGGCCCTTTCTGCCATCTTTCTAGTTCAACTGTAGCATCTTTGACGACATCAACCATATTTCTAGTGCCCCACGTATCCTTTGCCATTCGGCCTGGAATGAGCTCACACATGAACTTATTTATCCCATCTGTATTTCGGATATGCCATACAATGTGTTCCAAAGTGTCTTGAGGGACATTTCTATATGCATATTTACTTCTATCTGCAATAAACGCGACAAAGTAATGCACAATTATATTATTTATTTTTTAAAGAATTTATGACTCAAGAGTATATTGTTTTTTGTTTTTTTACATGATATAGATATATGTTTTTTTTTTAAAGATGAGCAGACCATGAGTAATATATCTTGGGAGGATATGCTTTCATGTAAATGATGCTGTAAATGATGTACATGACGTATATTCAAATTCATTTTAGATATAATATTCGTTACCACCATCACAATTACTCATGTATTGATAAACAATTGAATCATAAATAAAAACTGATCAATAATGCACAATAATCATTACCACATATGTAGCTCCAAGCTTTTACATAATGAACTTTCTTCAAAGCTTTTTCCAATGTCTGGGATTGGTTTCCTCTTTGACCTTCTTTCCATTTGAACAAAGCTTGGTAAGCCTCAAACGTTCTTAATCCTTCCTTGGTATTAATATTCAGCTCCATAAACGTCTCGCGTAACTTGTGTATATTACTATCTTCATCTTTTCCATATGAATACTTGACCAGTAGCCACAGTTCATAGAACGAAACCCTTCCTGCATGAAAATAACTTTGGGTTATCAAAACCTCGTGACCATTGATGCGAAAATGTGTCAATCGTTTTCGCTGACATCGCCGTTCATACACGAAATGAAAGGATGTCTAAGGATGATTATGGGGAACATGGGCCTAAAAATGAGCTAAAAGGTATCATTTTGATAGTGACGTGAATGACATCAGCCCTATTTATTGTTGCCATTGTTAATTTATTAGTAATGGAGGTGAAAAAGAGCCCTTTTAATTGACAGCATGCGATGCAATTTGGCAGGTTAAATGATACAAAAAATATAAATTTTCACCCATTGGACATTTTGTTTAAATTAAGATCATTAAAGTCATTTGTTTACGAATCAACAATTGCAATATCATATTTCATATTGTTACGTAATCAAATGACATGGACATTGCATTAATTCATCGTCAAACTTGATAATTTGTACTCATCGTGTGAACGACCATCTATTTATCTATATCTAGTGTCCCACCTGAAATAATTAAAATGTCTTGAATTATGTAACTTTTTCTGACTCGAGGTTAATGAATTTTATTTTGTTGTCAGCTATCAAAAGGTCATGAAATCAGGGATATATTAAATCAATGATGTATTACCTTTCACGTGTTTTATTTTCTTTATCATCGGTGTCATTTCTTGGCTGTCTTGTCCCGTAAAAACATCAGATTCTTCGATGTTTCCTGGAACATTTTAAGAATAAATAAGCACCGGATGAACCTATCGCGCTTAAAATACAAACAAAATTATCGGTACAATGAATTTAAGAAATTAGTTTATTCAAATACTACCCCTGATAATCTAAAAAAAAACTACTTTAAAATTAATAAAAAGCTAAAATAGATTTCGGTTGTATGTTACTATTGTAATTTGTTGATATATTACAAATACATGCTGTTCTGCTCATGCATTTAATCTATAACAAATTTGTTTATAGTGTAAGCCTGTAACATATCCATGAATGACAGAGGATGAATTACAATCATGTGCATTCTAACTAATTACTGGTTTCCCAATGCGACCAATATTTTAGTTACACAATTTTGAGTAACTCACTCTGGTAATATAAGTCTATATATTTTTTTCTTTTTAATCTAATCTAGGCCTTATGCTTTTTGAAAATTTCATAACTTGGAGAAATTAAGTGAATCAATAATAGTGTTCGGGTAAGAAATCTTAAATATCCACATCTAATTTCATAATCGTTATCCTATACCCTTGAAACGTAACCCAAATCCACATGAGTTATACCACAGGCATACGTAGTCATTAGCACTGGACAAGTCTATTTGCGTGCATGGGCCTTTTCATTATTCCAAAAATGTCAACGATACAGATTTTACATATAACATTTTTTTTAATCTGTCCTTTTACACACAACTATGTCCTTGCTTAATTATTTTGCCAGCAATGAATAACTACCAACCTTTTCTGCGTTGGGTTTTTCGATGTTTTCGATAAAACATTAACATTACACCTGCTGCAATGACAATGCCAAGGGTAGTTGGTATTGCTGAAAGATTAAAAAAAACTATAACAATAACAATATTGATATATACAGTGAATGGTTAAAATGAAGTTCTTGCAATGACAACTAATGAAAAGTTTGCGGTGGAAATAAATTTGTTATAAGATGTAAGACTCACAACAGATACGGGTAATACTTAACTGATAGATTTTATGTTGAGGACAAAATGATGTTTTTGTTTGTTTGTTTGTTTGATTGTTTTGTAATTCAAGCAACTTAATTTGAACTAAATATACACACCCAAAATAAACACACATTATCAAAAAAAACATAATTTTTAATACAGTATGGTTATGTAATAAAATGTTGTAAATAATATTCTCCTGCGTATATGTATTTTGTCAAACATGTCAATTAAACCCTTACCAATTTTGATAACGTTGGTGGAAGTAGGCTCATCGAGGTTTCTCGTCAATGAGGGATCAAATCTGGGTGTGACGTCATCATGGCTGATAACAGAAACTTTTGCAGTCCTTTGGTTTTGAGTTCCAAGAACATTGTACGCCATACAAACATAGGGTATGTTGCTAGAAGTGGCTTGAGTAGAAATGGACTTATTCTTAGTTCCATCGGTATTGGTCACTTCCCATGTCTCTGTGGTCGAATACTTTCGGGAGT
>CALNVZ010000763.1:0-21440 GCA_940671915.1 Paracentrotus lividus
CTTGGACTATCTGTTGCTGATATTGGTAGCTACAAAGTCGGGAACAAAGACGGCAGGAGATACGATGGTTCCTTAGATATGCTCCGAGACTGGAATAAAACAAAACTTCCATCAACCGTGAGTGAGACTTTGAGATGTGCCTTGAAGCAGGTCGGCAGGATAGACCTATGCGATAGACATTTTCCAACATATGTCGCCAGTGGAAGAAGAGTAGTAGCTGGACCAGAGGATGTCAAAACTTGTGCGTAGAACTTTAGCTTTCATCGTAAAGTTAATTGTCGTAACTCTAAATTTGAACGTTGTGACATGATAAGTGTTATAAGTAGGTCTACATGTAGATAAAAAATGTAATGCGTTCATCGAACTATGATATATATATTTTTTTACACAGTTCAGATCACTTTCTTACTACAAGTTGAAAAAAAAAAAAAAAAAAAAAAAAAAAAAACAGAACATATAAACACAACACAAAATGTAAATTCCCCTAATCAGATATCAAAAAGTTTTTCAACCAGGAGGAGATGAATATATACATGATATATATTATATATTATATATATATAATAATATATATATATTTAATGATTTGTCGGTGTAAGGTAATTTCAAAGATACCATATGAGAATATTTTTAGGAAGAATCATCAACTCATGCTTCAGTGATGAAAGGTTAAAAACAAAAATATCTGTCTTTTTTCCCTTTTTTTTCAAGTTCCAAAGCCGATTATCACATCTTTAAATAAATGATTTTGGAACAATATTACAAATTTTCAACATCACACTTGTCAGGAAGGATGCTAAATGTACGTACAAAATGAGTTCTGGTAAGGCACTGGGTTAAAATTGCCGAACTGCAGTTTTTGTTTATTTTGTAACATATTCAATCAAAGTGTATTTTCGACTTTTGCAAACAATATCGCCTCATTCAAGGCTGAGTGAACAAATAAAACCCCCAGAAAATACCATTTTATAATTATACAGTGTGTCCCATAAAGAACTATACACTTTTGAAATGGCTACCAAGCGCGGATCCAGGGGGGGGGGGGGGGGGGGACCCAATATATGGTTCTTGGAGGGAAAGATTTATATGTAGATAAAGCTCATATCCTCAATTGTCCTTTGACACCAAAATGTCCGAAAATGATGCATGCTTCAATGAGCAACGGCAACTTTTGTGAAGGACACAAAAACGAGGCTGCGCAGGAATTCGCTATGGCCACATGTCATGAGTTGGGTGGAAAATGCGTTACATGTCCAAAAAATTGTAGAAATGTACATTGTCACAATTAAACATCTCTAGTTTCTTAGTAGTAAGTCAGACATGTATAAAAAAATATATATATTGAAAGGAGGATGATTAACATATGTTTGTGCCTGTATAAGGTGTGTCATAAAAGCTATACAGAGTGTTACAGGAAAATTTGGTTTGAAAAACTTCACAATTTTACCGGCGAATAATTTCTTAATCTTTTCACCAAATGAAATGAATCATCGTGGATTGTGTAAATAAGACGCTAAGCTTCTAAAAAATATAAACTTGTAATACAAAATTATTTTTTCTAACCACGTTAAAGGCATATCAATTCTACTCCACGTGAAATGTAAATCTAACGTATGACATTTAATCTTAACATAAAGACGCGTCCATTATTTGAGGAGGGGAAACGCAACATTACATTCATGAGTTTAGTGGAAATGCACGCAGCTGAAAAACAAAACCCGCGCTAACGGCGGGAAGCGACCGATTGACAACTGCATGCAATTATTACTTAGCGCACAAAAACTCGCCTAAGAAAACTTCCCTGTCGGTAAAATGGAATTGTCAGTCGATCCGTTCGAGAAAATTAGTCCTGGACATGAAATAAATAATTAAACTTTTATCATAGTTTTCGTAGGTAGATGCTTCAGACCAGATTGGGGAAAAAGACATTTTGGCAAGCCTATAACACCATCATGACCATTGTGCTAAAGTTGTAATCAGAATCTTTATTTCACATAGATTGATGTTCCTAACGATTATTGATATAAATAGTTATCTTGTCACATCTTGCGAAGACGCCGTCCACATTCGATCTGCATGTGATATGCGGAAATATTGACCCATCGAGTAAAGATTCGTTTGTGATAATGTTCAAAGTGACAGGACTTTTTTTTTAACCAATCGAGATGAATGTACCATATTTGGAAAGCTGAGAATTCAAGCTTTTAAAAACTGCTTGATCATTAAGGTGTAATATGATTATGCGTAATCGAGGAAGATGACTATGCAGCGTATGAGCTATTTTGAGAGCAAAATTGGCCATATTGTACAGGAATTTGATCTTACTAGGATTTCGAATTGACACAAGTGACAGGACTTTTTTTTTCCCTTTGCAGTAAGTTATTCCTATTTTTGAAAAATTCGGACTCTTAGCAAACTTATTCAAGTTGATCATTTCTTTGAAAAGATAGTTGCTCGCCATAATCAAGAAAAAAAAGTGAAAAAACTGTGCAAAATACAAAAAGTCTATGGCCGCGTTCGCTTTGCGTAGAGTGATAGCGCCCTCTTCCCCTTAAGTTTACAACAAGAATTGATATGGGTCAAAAAAGAAGAAAAAATAGTGCAAAAAGGGCAGAAATCCTGTCTTTTACACTTGGATTACAACTCAAACAAAGTTTATTGCAAGTAATATGTTTTTACATGCTTGCAAAGAAAATGGCGAAAAACTGACAATTATTGTTATAAAATTGCATGTGACAATTTTTGATGCCTGCAATGCATTGTCTATGATGTGTGCATTAAGTTTGTTTTAATTGATTAATTAACTGATTGAATTACTTTTGAAAAATGTTCTTCACATTCATCTAGAACCACGTAAATTCCCAAGAGAAAGATATATCACTCAACCCATAAGACCATTTGGCTGCAAAGGTACAACGCAGCAAACAATAAGAAAGTAACAAAAATGGGAATTCCCTATGCTTAATGGGGCGATCACAGTACCATCCCCGGGACCCGGACGGCGTGCTGTATCAGTCTTTTTGATAAATTCTGTTTGAGCTGCACGAGATTTTTATTTTCCGAACCGTTTACAAATTAATTACTAAAAATAAGCCTTGAACGTGCATTAATATATCCTAGTTTGGTTCATTTGAATTAAAAATCAAGTTGTCGGTATTAGTAATATTAGCCGAGTGGTATGAGGAACAGACTCTCATCCAGAGGACTTGAGTTCGACTTCCAAGAATTAAAAAAATTTTTTTTTTTTTAGAAGCTCTAAATGGATAGATCTTATATGAATAAATAAAATCCATCCATAAAACCGATATTTCAGAGACGAATTTTGATCCAAAATATTATTTTCATTTTGTACACCCATGCATTACACCCATTAGGAGAGAAAATTACACTCATTTGAAAGTGATATTGATGGTCCATGTATTGGGAAACGATATGAGATGCTTATTCCTAGATAAACATCTACCAAAGTGGTCTTTCCTGCGACAGCCCCCCCCCAAATATATATATATAAAAAAACAAAAGTATATTTCAGGCTACAGTTTGAGATCTGACCCTATATATAGACAGTATAGCCTTCTCGTATAGTCTCATCAAGAACCTTTAAGGGGCCCTGGCGGGGGCCGAAGGACAGTCGCACGGGAACCGTATTGTAAAAGGCCTGTCAGTATTTTATTTGGATGACTCACTGAAAAACGCGGGCGGAGCCCCCTCGGATACCGGCAGAAACCTATACAGCTACCGGCAGAAACCGGCTCGGGTCCCATTGGTGACTCCAAGGGTTTTCTACGGCCTACCGGGTTGAGAAAAACGCCGGGAAAATCGAGAGCTCATACTCAATCTTCCCGGCTCCCCTACATTTAAAGCATAACTACTGGAAAATGTTCCGATGTGCACATAAAATCGTAAGGGAGTCGGCCGGGAACCGCACGTAAAGTTTAAAGTGTCTTTTCCTACTCACCGTACGGACCCCGGAATAGAGGCTTTTGGGGAAAGGAGATATGACACAATAGTGATCTCTATCCAAGTCGCTCTAAGGGTAAATCTCGTTCGAAAATTTTTTGGAACCGCACTGTAGAGAAATTATCAAAACGACTGATTCCCTCGCCGTACGGGTCCCCGGCCACGAACTGTGATCGAGGCATTAACACGTGCCTCCACCGTAGGATCCTCCACCCCTTACCCTACTCCACTAAGAGTATCTTTGTATTAAAACTATGAGCATAACGAAGCTGAAACTTCACAGACATGTAGCCTGATAAATTATCTACAATATGGATTATTGCACAGCTTATGACTGTACATCATTTTCATGCTATGTGAAAAAATGTGATAATTTTCACTCCAAAATGTAACGCCTCCACCCTTTTACAATACCCCAACTTGTGACACATGGCCCTATGCATAATTTACCACTTTTATATGAGCGGCCAAAAAGGCCAACATAAACAATGGAGTGAATCGGCTAACAAAGACAAACTAAACCAAGATACAAAACAACAAACATCAATGATATAATTGTGAAAACATAAAGGTTACATTTTTGCATAATATCTTGGTTTATTTTGTCTTTGTTAGTCGATTCACGCCATTATTCATGTTAGCCCTTTCGGCCGCCCATATAAAGGTCATAAATGTATAGGGCCATGTGTCACAAGTTGGGGTATTGCAAAAGGGTGGAGGCGTTACATTTTGGAGGGAAAATTATCACATTTTTTCACATAGCATGAAAATGATGTACAGTCATAAGCTCTGCAATAATTCATATTGTAGATAATTTATCAGGCTACATTTCTGTGAAGTTTCAGCTTCGGTATGCTCATAGTTTTAATACAAATATACTTTTAGTGGAGTAGGGTAAGGGGTGGAGGATCCTACGGTGGAGGCACGTGTTAAAGCATAGGGAATTCCCATATTTGTTACTTCCTTATTGTTTGCTGCGTTATCTTTGCAGCCAATTGGTCTTATGGGTTGAGTGATATATCATTCTCTTGTGAATTTATGTGGTTCTAGATAAATGTGAAGAAGATTTTTCAAAAGTAATTTAATCAATTAATTAATAAATTAAAACAAACTTAATGCATACATCCTCATAGACAATGCATTGCAGGCATAAAAAAAATTGTCACATGCAATTTTATTACAATAATTGTCATTTTTCGCCATTTTCTTTGCATGCATGTAAAAACACAATTAAGTGGAAACATATTACTTGCAATAAACTTTGTTTGAGTTGTAATCCAAGTGTAAAAGACAGAATTTCTGCCCTTTTTGCACTATTTTTTTTTCTTTTTTTGACACCCTGTAGCGCGGTTAGAAAAAATAATTTTGTATTACAAGTTTATATTTTTTAGAAGCATAGCGTATTATTTACACAATCCACGATGATTCATTTCATTTGGTGAAAAGATTAAGAAATTATTCGCCGGTAAAATTGTGAAGTTTTTCAAACCATTTTTTCCTGTAACACTCTGTATAGCTTTTATGACATACCTTATACAGGCACAAAAATATGTTAATCATCCTCCTTTCAATCTCTGCTTTCAATATATATACTTTTATACATGTCTGACTTACTACTAAGAAACTAGAGATGTTTGATTGTGATAATGTACATTTCTACAATTTTTTTGACATGTAACGCATTTTCCACCCAACTCATGACATGTGGCCATAGCGAATTCCTGCGCAGCCTTGTTTTTGTGTGGGCGTTGCTCATTGATGCATGCACCATTTTCGGACTTTTTGGTGTCAAATGATAGTTGAGGATATGAGCTTTATCTACATATATATTTTTCCCCTCAAGAATCATATATTCCTTATTTGGTAGCCATTTCAAAAGTGTATAGTTCTTTCTGGGACGCACTGTAAAGTAGGTATTACAGTAATGCACTAAAACTCATCTCAACATCTCAACAAACATGATGTGATGATTTCATAAACTAAATATAGGGGCGGATCCAGCATTCACCAATAAGGGGGGGGGGGCGGAAAAAAAAATCATCCATATTTTCCCTCGATCAGCTGCTTTGGAGCTAAGCGCCGGGGGGGGGGGGGTTAATTATAGGCCTAAAGACAGTCAATTTAAGAATCTGTTTATTTGCTTTTTTTACGAACAAGGTAGGCCTAATGTATTCAATTAAAAAAAAAAGAAGATATTTAAACTACCTGAGAATAGAACATGTTAAGCGTTTTTGTATTTTGCTCATAAAGAAGATATAGGCTTATTTCATAAAGCAATGCGAGCGCGAAGCGCGGGCCGATTCTTTTTTTATATAACAGGCTGAAAACATTGCATTTTAAAGCCTTTTTTTGTGCTTTGCTTTTAAAGAAGGTACTTAATATCTAAATGAACAATGCAAGCGCCAATCGCGAGCCGAAGTTTCTTGATAGGGGACATGCAGGTAATATGGGCCACCTGAAGCAAATCATGTCATGACCGTCGATCGGTGACCGGTGTGATGGTGAAAGAGTGTTTGAGGGGGTAACCTCAATTGTTTGTATATTTAGTAAGCCCATAGTTTCATTTTGATCATACTAGGTCAATTTGTTGTAGTGAAGGGGTGCAATGTGGCATTGGATGCTTGCCTGACATACCAACATCAATGCAGGAAATATGGGCAGTCCATAATGGCGGAAATGATTCTGGTACTTAGTATCGGGATGAGGCATGAATCTCTTTGCTACGAATTTTTGGAGAATATTCACAGTATATAATCAATATAAATAACGTATTGTAGGTCTATATTGATTTGTATAATGAAAATAATATTCAAATAATATTAAAAAAGAAATAATATACAAAATACAAAACAATGAAATAAATAGTCAAAGTATTTACTGAAGGGTCTTATAATTTCAAATGATATCTGAAAGTTAATGATTTTCAACTTTTAAAGCAAATTCCAGTCATAGTAGAGTCATTGTAGTCATTTATTTACATGTGCCCATATTACCTGCACATGCAAGTAATATTGGCACTTTGGTGATGACGTCAACATTTGAATATTGCAGACAGGGGGGGGGGGGGGGGGGGGGGTTGGTGATAATTGTTTTTCTTCACAATAAAAGTTAGAGCAGAACTTTAAACTGAACATTATTTTTCGCTTTGTTTTGCATTCAGGTGGTATTCAGGGGTTCTGTGGACCCAGGCATGACATCACCATGACAGATTAGGTATCAATAAAAAGAAGAATAAATGAACTTGACAAAGGTATAAAATTCAATAAAAATTTGAAAATCTTCCAAAGGTTATCAGGGCCTAAATTCGAGTTGCGGAATTTCAATGTGATCAATAAAAATGCATTTTACAACATTTGACTTTTTACTTTTCCCCATTATTCTGATATTCTGTACATTGAAGCATGAGACAATCATTACAAATAGGATATCAAAAAAAAAAAAAAAGGGAAATAAAGTATCTTTCCAATGGTATGAATATCAGGAAAAACTAAAAAGTATCTGAAAAGTTATCATGGACCAAAGTCGATTTGCGGAACTTTTAGTGAGGGGTTTACCTGAAAACGTGGCAATTAAGTGTATTTTGTCATCCTCAAGAAGATCATCCATAATCAATGGCCGCGGAACGTTTTTGAAAGTGAGCGTATGTGGGGAGCTGAACAGGCTAAAACACAAATCTATGCTCATTTTTTTTTTTGCGTTTTTGTACACGTTGGCTGAAAAAAGTGGGAAGCTGAAGCCCCTCCCCCCCCCCTCCAGGGGTATTTTTGTAATCATCATGAACAGGATACACCTACGTATCACTAAACAGAGTAATCCGAGCGCAGAGCGGAAGCTGAAATTGTAAACACTTTTTGTAATCCTCATAAACATGCTTTGGTCAAGTAATGCGAGCGCGAAGCGCGAGCGAAAAATGACGACCTCACCTAGCTTTTTTTAAATTCTTTATTTTTTCCTCCGCTTTTTACTTTTCATCTTCTTTCTTTTTTTCTTGTTTCTCTCTTCTCCTTCATTTCCCCCTTCTTTTCCTCTTCTTTCCCCCTTTTTCCTTCATTTTTTTTTTCTTCAGTAGGGGGAGGGGGGACGGCCCCTTTGGGCCCTCCTGGATCCGCCACAGCAAATACGTCATAATTTAGAGGTATGTGTAGAAAGTGGGTGTGGCTTATGACGCCAATACAAAAACAAAAAACAAAAAACAAAACAAAAATGCTCGAGGGTGACAAGGAGAAACCATTGGATTATTGAAGTAGGGGAGACCGGGGACAATTGTAACACTTTTTTTTCCAAATTTGACTTATCAACTTTATTATAACTAAATACTTGTTTAAAACCAAGTAAAACGAAATTTGGATATCTTAGCTCGACATGTGAATAGGTTTGGGTAAAGTAAAACTATTTATTTTGAAGCCATTATCATTTCAAAACACGAGGTCGAGTGTTACATAATTGCCCCTAAACCAGGGGCAATTGTAACAGACGTACGGGGCAATTGTAAGACATGAAATTGTAACATTTTGCTTTTCTTTATCAAAGCTATGCACTTGACAGATCCAAGATTTAAACAACATAAACCACATCAGCTAATTATTATAAAACATGACAATGCTTGACTCAAGTTACATTATATTTTCCACTTGTTATATACATGGCATGGGATTATTGCAGAAGTTTACGTGCTCTGTACGGGCGATGACAGCGCGCTGAATTGTCCCGGGGCTAGGTACGGGGCAAAAGTATTTCCTAAACGGCATTGTTACAATTGCCCCTGTGGTGGGCGACCATATTTGGAGAGATTTTTTTCTATCTTAGCTTAGGCATTCATCGTTGAAACGTTAGCAAAATATGGCCTAAGAACATAATTTCTAAATATATAAAAATGACAGCCGTAGCTCATCCACATATTTGTCCAGAAGAAAAACAATGGGTAATGTGAAATATTACTTTCCTACTCAAAAAACGATTTTTTTTTGCTGTAGAAAGTTCCACGAACCGTTAAATCTGCTAATACTCAAACACCATGAGGAGCGATGAAATGCGCATGCTCTGTACAAATTTTAAATTTGTAGCGTGTTTCTGCTAGGGATGGGAGCCCCTGTTATAATTGCCCCGTGTTACAATTGTCCCCGGTCTCCCCTAGTGTAGACACCCTAAACTTCCATTTTTATCTAAAACTTTGCATACATACTCAATTTGATTGTCATGCATCCTGAACTAAAGCCCATACTTGACATATACAAATCGCTTTGTATTTGTGCGTGATGTGCGACCCTATTGCTTTCACACAAATTCAACTCCGTACACACGTACTGTACACGTATATTGGTTCGATGTTCTTTTGGAGGGGGACGCCATGTTTGTTAGTGGGCGTCGCTAGTTTTTGTGAGCAACTCGTACGCGAGCGGTCGGTCATTTCTTGTCATTTTTTTTCTCATGCAGTTGAAACGAGTTGGACAGCAAAGTTCTAAAATCCACCGAAATACCCCCAAAGAGGCAAAATGGTGCATATGCACATTGAGTTTGGATATTGTGTACCAAATAAACAATTCAATTTTTTTCAATTATATGCATCTTGGAAGCCTGATTAAAAACGACGAATATTTTTGGTTGTAATCAAACCTTCTCAATATCTCGCATATTTCTGGTATTGGGAAAAACATGAAAATTTAAATTAGAAGTTACGTAAACCGATACCGTTGTTCGCTTAATCTGACTAGTTTATTTGACCTGGAGACACGCCGTGGAATATTACGTGTGAAACCCGTATGATATGTTAACAAACACCGGAATGGTACTGGAAAACTTGGCCGATAGACGCGGCGCCGGCGATATCGGCCTCTCAAAGCACGCTGACATTTATATTCTGCGACTTTTGATACAAAATTAACCCATTTTCTTCTTTTTACAGCAGCATTAATCATACGAAACATACAAATAACACTGTATTTCCTCCAAATTTTCATTTCCTTGATTTATTTCAACATCGAAACCACAAATAAACGAAAAGAGAAGATTTTTACTTTATTTCAAAGGCGCGTCCCTAAGTCAAATATTATTAGCGAACACCGATATCAGTTCAGGAACGTCGAATTTACATTTTCATATGATTTTCCAAATACCGAAAAATTGCGAGATATTGAAAACATATGATTTTACGAAAGCTTTTATAATTTCTATATTTATGTTAGTAAAAAAAAAAAAAGATCGTCATTTTGAGCACGCTTAAAAGTGACCAAAATAATGAATAGTGTGTTTTATAATTTTTGATGCTCCAATATCCAAAGAAGGGGTATTATATTCACATTTGCACCCCTTTTGATGTATCTCGTTGGACTTTAAAAAAAAAATATTTTTTTTTTACACTTTTGTTGTTTGTGTCGAAACAAAAATCTAAAAAACGAACTCTTCGTTGCACACACACACACAAAAAAAAAAAAAAAAAAAAAAAAAACAGACGCGCCCTCTTAATTGATGGTCACAGCACATCTTAACCCTAAAAAGGCCGGGGGTTAAATCATATCAATTCTACTCCACGTGAAATGTAAATCTAACGTACGGCATTAAATCTTAACATAAAGACGCGTCCATTATTTGAGGAGGGAAAACGCAACATTACGAGTTTAGTGCAAATACAGCCTAGCGGCGCAGAAAATTATACGGCTCTACATTAATGTCAACTAAACCCCCGCTGACGGCGGGAAGCGAACAATTGACAACTGCATGCAATTATTACTTAGCGTACACAAACTCACCTAAGAAAACTTCCCTGTGGTGGAATGGTATTGTCCGTCGATCTGTTTGAGCAAATTACTCGTCATATCAATTCTAGTTGTAAACTTAAGAGATAGAGGGCGCTACCATTCTACTCAAAGCGAACGCGCCCATTGACTTTTTTGTTTTTGGACAGTTTTTCACTTTATTTTCTTTATTGTGGCGAGCAACTACCTTTTCAAAGAAATGTTCAACTTGAATAAGTACGCTAAGAGTCTGAATTTTTCAAAAATAGTAATAACTTATTGCAAAGGAAAAAAAGTCCTGTCACTTGTTTCAATTCGAAAGCCTAGTCAGATCAAATTCCTGTACAATATGGTATATTTTGCTCTCAAAATAGCTCATGCGCTGCATAGTTTTGATCCTCGATGCCGCATAATACTATTGTAGCTTATTGTTCACAGGGCAATTAGAAGCTTGAATTCTCAGCTTTCCGGAGATGGTACATTCATTTTAATTGATTAAAACAAGTCCCGTCACTTTGAACATAATCATAAGAGGTTCTTTCCTCGACTAGTCAATATTTACGCTTATCACATGCTTATCGCATAGAAACATGTGAACGGCGTCTTCACAAGACTTGTGACAAGTTCACAATCTATGTCATTGTTTTGAGTATCAATTTATATGAATTGCATATTCTGATTACAACTTCTGCACAATAATGTTATAAGCTTGCCCAAATGTGTATTTCCTTCATCTGGTCTGGAGAATCTGTTAACTAACAACATGATAAAAGTTCATCAATTTCTTTCATCTCCACGAGCAGATTGCTCAACCGTACGGACAATACCATTCACACTGCAGGGAAGTCTTCTTACGCGAGTTTTTGTGAGCTAATTTAAAGGCCCTCGCAAGTCGGAGATCGTGGGGAATGCGCGTTTTTCTTGAGCTCCATTGACTCATACACAATCTACAGTGAGGCTTACGCAAGGGTCGGCCTACTGGGGATTAACATTCGGACAGCACGAACATGACGAAGTTTACCGAATGCAGTCTGTCAATAGGGTCAGTGAGCTTCGGATTAGTTTATAGACTCTCAACGGGTCTCTTCGTATTAATTCAAAGAGAGGACTTGTATAATACTCCATTTCAAAAACAAAACATAGGTTAGATTTACTTCGGACTTCTGGTTAGTTAGTCTAGCCATGAAGGATTAACCGGATTATAGCTCCAGACGGGTTGGCGCTGAAGATTACGCAACACGCCTCAGGCTCTGATTGGAATGTTATCATTTCACCCGAGATAAGGTGAATTCCCCATGTTTTATCAATTATACGTCCCTTTAATATTGCAGCCAGCTGTATAGATTTCTGCGCTTCTCAGCCGTATTTCCAACGTCACTTTGTTGCGTCTGGCCTCTTAGATAATGGACGCGCCTTGTTTAATTACTGTTTAATGCCGCACATTGGTATACGTTAACTTTACATTTTACATAGAGTAGAATTGATATGGACATGAAAGAAATAATTGAACTTTTATCATAGTTTTCGTAGGTAGATGCTTCAGACCAGATTGGAGAAAAAGGCAACCCTATAACAAGATTGTGCTGAAGTTGTAATCAGAATCTTTATTTTACATAAATTGATGTTCCAAACGAGTATTGATATAAATCGTGATCTTGTCACTTCTTGCGAAGACGCCGTCCACATGCGATATGCATGTGATATGCGGAAATATTGACCCATCAAGTAAAGGTTCTTTTGTGATAATGTTCAAAGTGACAGGACTTTTTCTTAACCAATGAATGTACCATCTTTGGAAAGCTAAGAATTCAAGCTTTTAAAAACTGCGCGAACTGTAAAGTGTAATATAATTATGCGTCATCGAGGAAGATGACTATGCAGCGTATGAGCTATTCTGAGAGCAAAATTGGCCACATTGTACAGGAATTCGATCTGACATGACTTTCGAATTGACACAAGTGACAGAATTTTTTCTTTTCTTTCCAATTTGTTATTCTTGTTATTAAAAAATTCAGAATCTTAGCTTACTTAATCAGAGCGAACATTTATTTGAAAAATGTGTTGCTCGCCATAATCAAGAAAACAAAGTGAAAAACTGTGCAAAATACAAAGTGTCTATGGCCGCGTTCGCTTTGAGTAGAGTGATAGCGCCCTCTTTTCCTTAAGTTTACAACTAGAATTGATATGACCCCCCCCTTCGACATATTCCGCGACCATACCGCCGCGCGAAATTTTTTGACCGCTCCGCTAGTTGACTTTATACTTTCAAGCCATGCGCATCTTTTGAAACCGTTTTCGCGAAAATCGGGCATACGGTTACAACGCTGCATTTTCAAAAATATCCGTTTGACTGAAACCAGCTTAAAAACGTGATGTCGTGTACAAAGTCAATGCAAATAGAGTTTTCTCATTTAATTCATAAAGATATGCTTATTTTCACTTTCATTGGCTACAAAGAATTTATTTTAGCATAATTATGCTTCAAAAAGATTCTGCAATCAATTTTGCCCCCCCCCAAAAAAAAATCTAATCAAAAGGTCGAAATACAAAGAAAAAAAAATCGTAAAACAGTAAAATACAATAATTTTCATGTCGATTTTTTTTATTCAAGTACATTGTTAGGAACGCTACAAAGAATATTTAGACCAAAACTTAGCATTCTAGGAGCTTTATTTAGGGCGCATTACACTAATTAGCATAATCAAATCCGGGAAATACCCCAACCGCATATCAATTACGATGTAATGGTTTGGAAAAGAATTAATATAAAATCAATGATAGATATAGGAAGAAATTCTTTTATACTTTTATAAAGAGGAATCGTTACTGCTTCAGATCAGTCCTTTTAAGAGCTGCAATGAGTGCCAGTTGAATTTTATAGAGAACTTATTTAATGGTGTAAGAACCAGAAACCGGAAGTCGTGATGGCACTAAATCTAGTATACTCTCATTCCAGGCTGATTTTTAGAAAAAATGAGCCGAAGAATGTCACTTCATATTTTGATGAGATAAAGATAACATTACTACCTACCTGTAGAATAATTTTGAATGTTCCCATTATAAACCGTTATTTTTGAAGATTTTTTTTTTCTTTTCATTTTTAACACATACCCGTATGGGGGTCCATAATTAGGCTAACGGCACTTTTAGGCTTGGTTCACATAGAAGTATACGGTATACGCTATTCGCTATTCGCTATTCGGTATTCGACATACGCTATACGAGTATAGCTACCTATTTCGTACTTTTCGCCGATGACATGGAATTTTCAAACGAAGAAATTTCGGCTTTCCTCCTCCTATCCGACGCTGAGGAGGCTTAGGCTGGGTTCACATAGAGCTATACGGCTCGGGTATTCGGCTCGTTTTCGCGAGGGCACGCGAATACCGAAAATCGAACAAGCGACATTCACTGGTTGAACAATGGCATTTCCAAAAACCGGTTCACATACGAGGGAACTACTCGGAATGTCGTATAGTTTCGTTTCGTATAGTATAGTGGGAATCGCGCAAGTTCGATTTTCGTGCCGCGTATACCCTCTTTTCTTTTGTTTGTACATTGCACGCATGCGTGGATCTACTTCAAAAGGCCGAGAAAAGCTTGAGCGTATCCGCGATGTGAACCGCCGTGTCCGTATAGCGTATAGAGAGTACCGAATAGCCATTAAACGAATATCGTATACCGTATACTTCTATGTGAACTCAGCCTTATGTGAGGAGGAAAATAGTTAATAAATCAAAATAGGGGAAATTAAGAACATTTGAACACACGAATTGTAAAGCCCGCGTCACACTCTCCCGATGGTTAGGGGCGATGGACACACGATGGCGGAAAACCCCATATTTTGCTCTGAACACGATGGCATTACGAAAGCATCGCAAAAGCATCGGGCCATTTTGGAGTACTACAGACTGTTTCAAAAAGAATGGAACAATAGGGGAAAAGTGATTAAATTATGACATCTTCTGAAATAATGTCTGTATTTGGTACCACATTAAAAAAAAAGTGTGCGGAGAGGAGCTGATCGATATTACACACATTTATTTTTCCGGAGCAATGAATTCGTGGCCATATGCCAAAAACCTATATAGACCATGAAAAAGCAGGCCCAAAATAGATTTTCTTGATTATAGAAAAGTGATCATATCTCAAGATCTACAACACAAAATGAATTTAAAAAAAAAAATGTAAATGCTAAAGAATGTCTGATGTTCCCCCTTTATAGAAATATTGAATACTATTAGATTGTGATTATTTTTTATACTTAAACAAAATGTTTTCTAACTTTACCATTTTATTTGATACAGCCTGTATAATTAGCAATCTTAAAACCACCATGACCATCGGTGGAGTTTTGTCAGGCTTCGGTAGCAACTTCCGATGCATCGGCAAAATCTTTGGCAGCCAAAAAAAACTCCCGATGGAGTTGCGAAGGTTCACTTCGTTTGAGCATCGCAGCAGGCAATGCGAAGGCAATGCGAGGGAAATGCGAACCCGCCCGATGATCAGTTTTAGGCAACACGACGTCGTGACGCCTTCTCAATGCCATCATGTAGCCATCGTAGCATAGTATGATGAAACAGAATTGTCTTGTGGAATGGGAGAAGAATTTAGTGTTCCTCTTTGTATTCTTTGCCCCATCTATATCATTGTAAATTGTTTCATTTTTAAAGTGTCATCTTTCCAATCTCATTTCTTTCGAGACCTGTAATAAAAATGAAATGGAAATTTGTAATTTCAAAATCCTTTCTATCGAAGCTGAAGGCAAAATAGTTTTCTCCCCAGAAAAGGCTTCATTTCATCCATCTTTGAGGCTTTAATGTTAACTTGATAATAACAACATGATTATGACAACCATATTCATGATGATGCTGATGAAGGTGGTGGTCATGATGGTGATGGCAGTTGTGAGATATATTGTTGATGGCGGTAATGAAGATAATAATTTTTTTTTTTTATCTTAGTGGAGGATGGGGATTATTATGAAGTTGGTAGGGGTTGGTAGATTTGCTGGTGATGATGATTATGATGATGATGATGATGATGATGGCGATGGTGATGCAGGTGGTGGTTGTGATTATGCACGATGATAATGAAGATGACGAGGATAATTGTAAGGGTGGTGAACAGCACCACCACCACCACCACCGCCACCATCATCATTAATATCATTGCCGTTCGTTCTCATTATACCATGATTTAAGTTAAAGTCAAGTTCTAAAATAAACATATTTTTAAAACATATTTTCTCTAATCTGTCCAAAGTAACATTGACAAAATTGATTTTGACACAAAATTGTCACATTTCATTTTCTCTGAAAAAGAAAACTAAGTAAATTGGGTAACATTCTAAACATAAAAAAAAATATTAATGTACAATATTTGTGTTGTTGCCCCCCGCCCCCCTCGATTTTCATTTGACTGTTTTCGCATCATCTGACTTGTCTCGATCTGTATGTATTAAGTCTTCTTCTCATTCTAGTTTACCACTGTCTTCTCCCGCCATCTCCCTACCTTGAGGGGGATGTATAATTCAACTTGAGTCAATACATACCAATATAGCTCTACAGTACAGTTGTTTGCCATCATGAATTACACTGTCTCATAAATGCAACTTTTTCTGGCTCCAACGACCCTATTTGCTTGCTTGATTTTTTTAATGTGTGGTCACCCCTTCATCTCTTCGGGTCCCGCTATATCTCCGACCGTTCAACTCAACCTTCCAGACTTTCTCCAAATAGTTGCAAACCCCCAGAAAGCATCTTCGCATTTATTTGTATCTTGGCACCTTTTTGTTTTACGACGACACGCCCACCAATCACCCTCATTCCTACTCCAAAAACACAGCTGCAGGATAGAGTTCTGTTATTGCTAATTTAAAATCAATATATTATTTAGCCATGCTCTCGTTGCTAGGGTAGGGCAAGTTTATTATTGATTGGGTTCAACAATTGATATACCCAACTTTTAACACCATAAAAATTCTATCTCCCTTAAATTTACAGTAAGAATATCAGTAAAACATAATAATAAAATATATCAAAATTAATCCTTCAATAGTTACCATTTAAAATCTTAGCCACCTGGCCTAAAAAAGAAAGATAGGGAAAATGATAATAATAAAGTAAAGGATTTTTATTTCTTTTGTTTTAGCTAAAGGTTGAATACATATTCCGAATTGTTATAAAATCAATACTTTCGTTTCAACCCCCCCCCCTAACAAGAGAACCCAAGCCTTTCACCGTCTAAATCTAGATTTTAATTTAAAAGCCTCATCATAAACAGTTCACCTCAGACGCGTTCTTCCGCTGTAGACTAGCATAACTATTCGTCTATTCGGAAGATCCATATGCCCACTGTTCCTGGGGGACGGGAGGGAGGGGGCCTTGATCGTGCCGCTAACCAAAAAGGTCCCAAAACCGAAGAAGGAAAAAAAATGACCAAAAAATGAGCATCAATGGAAGTGTTGAGCAAACTTTTTTTTGAAAAAAAAAAAATCTTCGTGAAGGGTTTGGAGAATGTTCAAAATATAGCCGGGGCCCCGAAAAGTAAAAGCAGGGACAAAGATATTCAAGAAATTAAAGCCGGAGCAAAATCTTGTCGCTATAGCGGCTAAATAAATAAATAAATAAATTAATTAATTAAAAACAAAAAATAATGATAACATTCCATCTTTATGACGGACAGTGTATGATCAGCTATTGAATTTCCCGCAGTCTGCATCTGGTGAAGATTTTTATACAATAAGGAGGTCACGTGATGCTTCAATAAAACGTATTAGCCCATGCGCAAACATAATGAAGTTTCTATTGTCCCAAGACAATTAGCCCCACAGAGTGTATTCAATTCAGCAATCTTGGATTCGCGCCGGCGATGCCTAAACGACGTCGGTTGACATTCGTGTGTCCTTCGGGTAAACTTCATATTACCTTCGCATGTGATTCATAGTGCCATCGTGTAACCTTCTAAACTTTGCCCGAACCCTTAAAATGACCCCTTCGTACAGCCATCGCACCTAACCATCGGGACAGTGTGACGCCACCTTAAATGAAGTGCGGTATACGCAGGAAAAAATCGAACATGCGCGATTCCCGTATACTACACAAAATGCAGCTATACGCACTTTTCGAGCAGTGCCGCCCGATGTGAACCGGTATTTTGAATTCGTATTGCTTGACACGGGAATGTGGCATGTTCGATTTCAGCTATTCGCGTGCCCTCGCAAAAACGAGCCGTATAGGCGAGCCGTATAGCTCTATGTGAACCCAGCCTTAGTAAATTCGAGGAAAATGTATGAGTTAAGCATAAACTAGCATAATTAATCAATATTAAATACAATCTAATTACTAGTATTTCAGAAAAGATAACTATACTTACTTGTAGATTACATCACACACTACCATGTGCAAAATTTCGCCCCCCCCCCCCCCAATACGAGAGCCAAAATAAGCCCGGCCTGATTAGGGTTAAATGCAACTTGCATCTATCTATGGCTTGCAATTGTCTATGGTGGCGTAGAGAGTTGCACGTTTCACTTTTCATGCTTATGACATGTTGTGACCAACGCGTTAACATGATGTCACCCGCCAATATCCAAAAACAACCTTCGGTTCAGAAACTGGGCCAACGAGGGAGGGGGAGATAAGGAAAATAAAAATCAATATACTTTAGAGGGTGAGGGGAGAAAGCTTATAAAAAAATTATTTAGTTTTGAAATGCAATGTTGGTATTCAATGCATTTGATAAAGAATTTTATAGTTTATTATTGTATGACGTGATTTATTTCTTAATTTTAACATTTATTTTGAAATGAAGATATTATCACGTTTTCTGGTTAGACGACCAGTAAGGGATGTATGATGTTTGATATGCTTGTGGGGATGGCAATATTTTACGCATTTTGTGGTACTTTTTCCTATTTAAAGAGCGGCCCCGTTTCCCATGATCCATGCCTGTCTTACATAATCTAATAAAACACAACATTTGAATTGCATTTGAAGAAGCATTGCAGGAAAACCTTTCTGAATATACATGGTATTTCAAAATTAATGGCTTACTGTACGATATTTGACTTGCGAACGCAACGTTGCAGTTAAACCTTTGTGTATATGCATGCCACGGCGCGCCGTGGCGCTCCGTTGACACACCTTCACTTTTTGGTAATAGGGGGAGGGGGGGGGGGCTGATCAGAAGCCTATACTTCCTTTTAATTATACTCTGGCAAATGCCTAACATGTTATTAATATAATACCCGTACACTACTATGAAGACCAGTAATTATGCAGTTTTAACTACCCCTAAAGAAACGTAATTTCTGCCTCACGTCAATACACATAGGCCTATATTATTCAGGTCAGGAAAATCATGCTTAAGTTTTATGATGGTATGCAGATGAATTGATGCAAATAGCTTATTTAAAAAAATAAAAGAACCTTTTCCACTACACTTTTCATTTTTCCTTTTTGCCTATGGCCATGTGTCACAAGTTGGGGTATTGTAAAAGGGTGGAGGCGTTACATTTTGGAGGGAAAATTTTCACATTTTTTCACATAGCATGAAAATGATGTACAGTCATAAGCTCTGCAATAATTCATATTGTAGATAATTTATCAGGCTACATGTCTGTGAATTTTCAGCTTCGTTATGCTCATAGTTTTAAAACAAAGATACTTTTAGTGGAGTATGGTAAGGGGTGGAGGATCCTACGGTGGAGGATCCTACGGTGGAGGCACGTGTTAAAGAATAGGGAATTCCAATATTGTTACTTTCATATTGTTTGATGCGTTATATCTTTGCAGCCAATTGGTCTTATGGGTTGAGTGATATATCATTTTCTTGGGAATTTATGTGGTTCTAGATAAATGTGAAGAAGATTTTTCAAAAGTAATTTAATCAATTAATTAATCAATTAAAACAAAATTAATGCACACATCCTCATAGACTATGCATTGCAGGCATCAAAAATTGTCACATGCAATTTTATAACAATACTTGTCATTTTTTCGCCATCTTCTTTGCATGCATGTAAAAACACGATTAAGTGAAAACATATTACTTGCAATAAACTTTGTTTTAGTTGTAATCCAAGTGTAAAAGACAGGATTTCTGCCCTTTTTGCACTATTTTTTCTTTCTTTTTTGACACCCTGTAGCACGGTTAGAAAACATAATTTTGTATTACAAGTTTATATTTTTTAGAAGCATATCGTCTTATTTACACAATCCACGATGATTCATTTCATTTGGTGAAAATATTAAGAAATTATTCGCCGGTAAAATTGTGAAGTTTTGTAAACCATTTTTCCTGTAACACTCTGTACAGCTTTTATTACACACCCTATACAGGCACAAAAATGTGTTAATTATCCTCCTTTCAATCTCTGCTTTCAATATATATATACTTTTATACATGTCTGACTTACTACTAAGAAACTAGAGATGTTTGATTGTGACAATGTACATTTCTACAATTTTTTTGATATGTAACGCATTTTCCACCCAACTCATGACATGTGGCCCTAAGGAACACAGTCAAGTAAAAGCCTTTAAAGGGGAAGTTCACCCTGGAATTGAATTGCTTTAATTGTAAAAATACAGAAAAATAAAAGAAAAATATGAGTGAAGGTTTGAAGAAAATCCATCGAGGAATAAAAAAATTATAAATTATTGAAATTTCGTTTTGTGATGTCACTTGCGAGCTGCTCTCCCATTGTATTGTGTATGTAAATCCATATATTTGTCCTTTTTTCATAGTTCTTGATGAAGGAATGGGTCTATACCGTAGAGGCATATATATTAACATATTTTTGATGCTATATCAACAGCATAGGTGAAATTATTGATATTCTTTTGAAAAAAAATGGCAATTTATGGAATTTACATTACACAACATATGGGACAGCAGCTCGCAAGTGACGTCACAAAATCAGAACTTCAATATTTCATAGCTTCATTATTCTTTGGTGCATTTTCTCCAAAACCTTCACTCATATTTTTCTTTTATTTTTCTGCATTTTTACAAAGCAATTAAATTCCAGGGTGAACTCCCTTTAAAGTAAAAATCAAAAAACAAAAATGAATAACAGCTATATGCACATATTTTTAGATGTATCCTGTGTCATTTAATACTGTAACTTGTAAATTGAATGTGTAGAAAGAGACAACACACTAATATTTAGTCATTTGTACTTATAGTTCCAGGTGGTGCCAGTAAGAAGATTTCTGATTCATTGACTGTTGAAAAATGCAACAAGAAACTGAAGAACAATTACCTTGATACGTTATGCAAAATCCGAATGAAACCCTGGGATCCAAATGACTATGCGGAGCTTCAAGACATGCATGCACGAGTCACTATAGTGAAGAAGAATGCACAAGGAAAGGACACGGTGAAAAGGGAGATACTACATGACTCTGTGACAGAGATCTTCTCTAGGAAAGTAAACGGCAAGCTTCCAGACAGAATTCTCATATCGGCTGCTGCTGGGCGAGGAAAGACAACGGCCGTCGCGAAAATGGCTTACGATTGGGCCCATAAAGTGCAAGGATCCGGATTAGAACATCTGCCTCTTCTTTTTGTTCTCAAACTTCGAAATGCCGGCAAGTATTCAATCGGTGAAGCGATCAAGTCTCAACTTCTGAGTGATGTTGATGATGTTACACCGACGGGGATCGAAGACTTTATTAGAGAGAACCAGGATATATGTCACATTATATTTGACGGTCTTGACGAGTATGCGGGAATTATCTC
>CALNVZ010000765.1:0-10728 GCA_940671915.1 Paracentrotus lividus
AACTATTTAAAAAAAAAAAAAAAATCAAAAACATTTTAGTGGTGTTTCATGTCCATCCTCCCTACTTTTTTCCTTTAATATTAGATAATAAAAAAAGAAAAAAATATCTCTCTCACTTCTCTATAACATGTATATTTCATTGCTTCTTTTTTCCTCCCCTTTCTTTTTCTTTATATCGACGCCCCTTTCTGTCATGTCTGTCTCTCTCTCTCTCCTGCTTTTTTTTCTTTTTTTTTTTTTTTCGCGTGGCATCAACTTGTTATTGCTTCTCTTAACAGGCGACACCATAGATTACAGCGATCGATCGATTCGCAGGAAATTCCGGTCCTATCCTCATCGCAACATGCGCAAGCATTACACTCCAAACACGGTCGTATTTCATGACTCCTGAATGTGGACGTTGCCACTCGCTTTTTTTGTTAAGTGATTGTTGCAGCAAAGTTCGATGAACTAAAAAAACAACGTCGGCCGACAAACATCGCCACACGAACCTCGATACAAAAGAACATAGAGGGCCAGCGTTACTCACGCCGTTCATGCCAGCTACCAGCTACCGCATGAAGCTGTGTGGGCCGTCTACGCCCTGCGCCATCACCCGCAAAACACGCCGATCCAGCAGAACGGGTACTACCCGTTTCTCGCGGCAAGAGCCTGGCAGCCTCTCCGTTTGATTGCCTTTCGCTTCGGCTTTATTATATAGATATATACTATATTGACAAGGAAATGAGGTGAGCAGACACTCATCACCCCGCGACAAAGGAAACCAGTTCAGGTAGAGGTTAAAGCATCTGTTTATCTGACAGGCTCTCAATCGGATTGGTCGCCCGACGCCACTACAGTCTCTGTGGCTAGTGGTAAAGGCACCGGCGCTTCAAAGCTGGAGGCACGGGTTCGATTCCCGGTGCCGAGACATTTTTTCGATCTCACCTAAAAATTATCCAAAAAGGGAGGACTAGCTCTGCGGGAATTTGATTTAGCTACGTCAACTATTTTTTCTCCCCTTCACCCATATCTCGTTCAAAATTAAATAAAACAAGAGTTGCCCATTGGCTGTCTGCTACATGTATTCTCTTACACTTATATATACAGTCTGTGCTTCAAAAAAAAATGGCCTACAGGTCGGCGGAAAAAATAACTTAGGCATGCAAAATTCTTTCATATAATGTGTGTTCGCTGTCGGTGCCCAAATTAAAGCCGAAAGATTTTTCTTGCTGATCGCGTTGTCCTGCCTAAACTTTGCTTTCGTAAAACAAAAGTTATGCCTAAAGTTTTGTGCCTACAAGGCACAAATCCGGAACATTACGCACTTCCTATTGTTCTGCAGCGCTAATTTCACGGCTCCATCAGTATTTGCGAAATATACAACAAAGAGCATGCTGGACGGGGCCGTGCGAAAAAAAGGATTTTTCTTGATTGTAGAAAAATTCAGTCCCATATTCTCCAAATATTGCACTAAAATGTGATGAAAAAAATGCCAGAAGAAAGTTTCGATTTTCACTGCTTTATGAAAGTACTAAAACCAATAACCAGGGTATTAACTCTTCATACTATAAAAAAATGTTTCTCCCAACTTGTACCATTTTATTTGACACAGACTGTAATATCATAAATGACGATTTTTTTTTTTCAACTATGTCTTTCAGGTCGATATAATCCCTGTGTATTGCTGCCGGAACTATATTTTCATTTTCTTTTCAAAACGTTATATTCTATAAAAATTGTACATTCAGTTTCTGTCATAATAAGTGAAATAGACTCATTCTATTTCTCGCAATTTTGGGCTTATTACAAATATTCTAGCGACGCCTTATTTTTTCCGTTCGAGTCTAAATATTTTTATTTTTTCTTCCCCATCCCACGGGGGGCGTTCCGTTCCCCCCCCCCCCCACCCCGACCGTCATCCACATGAACATCGCCGCTCCTAACGGTAGCGGGAGACAGGGACAATCTGTACACGTGGAAAACGTGCGAACAGAGGCTCCCATCCCTAGCCAGCGAAGATGCTTCAAACCTAAACTATGAAACAACAACAAAAAAAACAACACAAACCATGTGCATTTCATCGCTCACCGTGGACATTTGCAGTGTAAGGAGATTTAACGCGTTCATGGAACTTTCTACATCAAACAAAAAAATTTGCAGAAAGGAAAATAATATCTGACATGGACCCGAGCATTTTCCATTCTATTGAGAAAATTAAGCTTGTTATTTTTGCCTAAAGTTCACAGAATATTGCGACTTGCCCTTTGACAGGCCTTTGCGCCTTGAATCCCACACATTTGTATATGTCATTTCTGTATTCCTCTATATTTCTGCCCGTGTGTACTTCTATGCCCTATTTTTTAACATTACATTGCTATGTATTGTCTTTTCTATTCAAATGTGAAAATAAAATGCAATTTAAAAAAAACTTGAATGAATACCTTAAAACTCACATACTGCTGCTATGATTCCCGCTGACTATGGGTACTGCTGTATGGCTAAGCCTACTACTGTATGGTACTGCCTGTATGGCTACTGCTGTATAACTGCTGTCATGATACTGCTGTACATGATACTACTGTATCGGTACTGCTGTACTGGTGCCTGCTGGTATGCCCGTTCCTGCGTATGGTATAAACTGCGGTCGGTCACTAACATTAAGCGCTACATATCTGACCATGGCTGTCATTTTCACTTATTGAGCAAATTAGCGCCTGTATTTTGCCAAAAGGTCTTCAACAATGGAATACCTAAAGCTACCATACTTTACCTGTATGATTCCGCGGTATGGTTACTGAAACTGATGGTAGCCTACTACTGTATGGTACTGCTGATATGGTACTGCTGTATAACTGGCTGTATGATACTGCTGTATGCACTACTACTGTATGGTTAACTGCACTTGTATGCGTGCCATGCTGTAATGGTTTCTGCTGTAATGGTACTACTGTATGGTACTGCTGTATGGTACTGCTGTATCGTACTGTACCTGCTAAAGCTACTGCCTTGTATGGTACTAGCTGTATGGTACCTTCTGTATTGTACTGCCGTGTCGGTACATGATGTGGTACTCAGCTGTATGCACTACTGTATGCGTACTGTTGTCATCGGTACTGCTGAATCGTGCTGGACTTAAATGCGCTACTGCTGTACAGCCTACTGTTGCTATCGGCTAACCACTGCCTACTACCTACATACTGGCTATTTGCTGCCAAAAACAAAAACACTACAGCAATACCATACATATACGGTATTTGCTGCCCCCCCCACAAAAAAAACCAAAAACAAACAGCAACTACCATACATTATAGTATTTGCCGCCAAAAAAAACACCCACCATAAAGCAAAACCATACATATGCGGTATTTGTGCCCAAAAAAAAACAATACAGCAATACCATACATTAACTATTTGTGCAAAAAAAAACCAAACAGCAAAACCAATACACTATGGTATTTGTGCCCCCAAAAAAAAACATACCAGACACATACCATACCATATGGTATTTGTGCCACAAAAAAAACATTACAGCCAAAGACCATACCATAGTGGATTGTGCCAAAAAAACACTTTTACAGCACATACCATTACATTATGTTTAATTGCTGCCAAAAAACCATACAGGACCAATACCATACATATGCGTACTTTAGCTGCCAAACAAAAACATACCGCAATACCATACATATGCCCGCTATTTTTTGCCCCCAAAAAACATACACCAATCCCCATACCATATGGTATTGTGGCACCAAAAAACAACATACAGCAATACCATACATATCGTATTTGCTTAAAAAAAAAAACATACAGCAATACCAACATATGGTATTTGAGCCAAATACCACAGCACTTGCCTTGTATGGTCATTCTTATTGGTACGCCTTTTCCTGTGTGGTTATTTTCCTATGGTACTTCTATGGCTATTTATTGTACCATAGAAATACCATAGAATACCACAGGACATTTTGTAAGGGACGGCCCTGTCCCACAGGACGGCGCATCGTGGCTGCCGACAAACCTCATGCATGTTCAAAACCTTGCCAGGAATCGTGTCAGATCCGTAGATGACCGCAAGATCATAACTATCTACGACTCTGTCTCACGACTACGGCTACGAAACAACGACTTGTCCTTTCGCGACTCAAAACAATGACCTAATAATTAGGTAGTATCCGATAATACAAGCAGCCCTCAACCTTCGCGCCCATTCTCGCCTGACTCGAACTTCTCCTCGTTGCCAGACTTCAAATCAACCCAAAATATGGAACTTGAGCATTGTGGCGCAGATTCCTCTAGCCGCACTGACACAGGCGATCGAGCTTGTTTTCTACCTGATCGGGCGGCCCTGTCGCCTCTTATGTTCGCCTGATAAGTCCTCTCAGCTCGCGCATGCTATAATTACTGCCGGTCGTGGTTGAATTTGAGAATTTCAAAAATCAAGCGGCGACCTGCTACAGTATCTGAAATGGGAGGCCGATTCCTGATTTTGGTGAATGCTACGGTGCGACAAATACGTAGCGGCTTAAATTTCACTGCGGCCCGCTTCGCCGTTCCAGCGATGCGTTTGCAACGTACGCTGGAAGGCGCAGGCAACTCAACAACTGACCGCCGTTCCACTTGCTAATAGGTAGTTATCATTAACCGCCAGACCGAAACGTCAAGCCTAGTACGCAGGTGCCACGTCATATCGCCCACCTGCGATATGCTCAAATTCTCTACACTCCTGTCGTCTTTCTAAAATCTGCAGGACGCGACGTTGGGCGGAAATCTTCCCCGATTCCACGTCGTCGCCGACAACGACCAAGCTGAGTGAAGTTCTTCGATGAAAAAAACCAACGAATACATTAGGAAATGATGGCCAAGAGAAGATGAAAGAAGAATAGAAACCAAAAGAAACTACCACTAGAAATGATGGGAGGAGAAAGGGAAAGTAAAATAAAAACAAAGAAATACATAAGAAATGATGGGCAGAGAGATGAAGAAGGACAACACAAAGAAATACATAAGAAATAATGGACCATAGAAAGTGAAAGAAGGATTAAAAACAAGGAAATACATAAAGAAATGATTGGAAAAAGAAGCATGAAAATTATTAAAAACAAAGAAATACAATAAGAAATGATGGAAGATAAAATGAAAGGAAAAAAAACACAGATATACATGGAGAAATGATGAAAAGAAGTTATTAAAAACAAAGAAATACATAAGAACATGATGGAAGCAAGAGAATGAAAGAAGGACTAAAAACCAAAGTTAATACAATACAGAAATGCACATGGAAGAGAAGCATGCAAGGAAGCCGAAAAAAACACAGAGACAATACATAAGAAAATAAAAGTGAAATAAAAGAAACAGGATTAAAAACAAAGAAAATAAATAAGACAATGATGGAATGAGACAGAATGAACAGAAGGCGTTGAAACAAAGTAATACATAAGTCGTCTTCTAACATCTGCAGACGGGAGTTGGCAGGGCACAATTCCCCGACTTCCACGTACGTCGACGCAACAACGACAAACACGTGAGTGAAGCTTTCTTCGATTGAAAAACAACACGCGGAATAACATTAGAAATGATGGAAGAGAAGATGAAAGCAAGAATGAAAACAAGAAATAACACTAGAAATGATGGCAGCGAGAAAGTGAAAGTAAGATAAAAACAAAGAAATACATAAGAAATGATGCGAACGAGAACGATGAAGAAGGAAAACAAAGCAAATACATAAAGAAAATAATAAAGAGGAAAGTGAAAGAAGGATAAAACAAAGAAATACATCAAGAAAAGATGGGAAGAGAAGCAAATGAAATAAGGAAAAACAAAGACAATACATTAAGAAACAATGAAGAGAAAGTGAAAGCAAGGATTAAAAACAAAGCAAATACCATGCAGTAATTTATAGTCGAGAGCAAGGAGAAAAAGCAAAACATAAAACAAAGAAATACATAAGAATTATGGACGGCGGAAGCAGGAAAAGAAGCAATAAAACAAAGAAATACATTAAGAAATGATAGTAGAAGAAGATAAAAGAAGGAAAAACAAAGAACTACATAAGAAATAATGAAAGAGAAAGTGAAAGAAGGATTAAAAACAAAGCAAAATACATAAGGAAATTGATGAACAGAGAAAATGAAAGAAAAAAAACAAAGACAATACATGAGAAAGAGAAAAAGTATAAAAAAACAAAAATACATAAAGAAATGATGGAAGAGAAGATGAAAGAAGGAAAAACAACAGACAATACATAAGACAATCAATGAAAAGAAAAGTGATAAGAAGGATAAAAAAACAAAGAAAATTACATAAGAAATTATGGAACGAGAAGATAAAGAAGGAAAAACAAAGAAATACATAAGAAAATAATGGAAAGAGAAAGTGAAAGAAGGATTAAAAACAAAGAAAATACATAAGCAAATGATGGCAAGAGAACATAAAGAAAAAAAAACAAGAAACACATGCAGAAATGATGAAAGAAGGATTAAAAACAAAGAAATAGCATAAGAAATGATGGAAAGAGGATGACAAGAAGGATTAAAAACAAAGTAATACATAAGAAATGATGGAAGAGAAGATGAAGAAGGAAAAACAAGCGACAATACATTAAGAAAAGAAATAATAAAAGTCGAAATTAAAAAGCACAGGATTAAAAACCAAAAAAATAAATAAGAAATGATGGGCAAGAGAAGATGAAAGAAGGTTGAAAACAAAGTAATACAAAGAAATGAGGAAGAGAAGATGAAAGAAGAAAAAACAAAAAAATAAATAAGGAAATGATGGAAGAGAAAGGGAAAGAAGGATTAAAATAAAAAAGTACTACAGAAAAAAATAAGATAAACATAAGATACTAACAAACACATAAAGATAATTCAAATAATTGCTCACCCGCCCGTCAAACATCCTTTGTCACCGGACTATCGAAACCTACCGTCGTCAAAATTCGAAAGCGCTTCTCGCGACCGGGAACGAACGAGGTCTGCACAGACCTCGCATCTCCGCTAATTAATGAAGCTTTCGGGCAACACCTCGGCTTACGCGTAACAAGACGAGTTTAATCGACCTACTGCCTCGCACTCGGAACACTACCGTTCGCTGATTCGTAAGCGCTTTCGCCAGTCTGCGAAGCATGACGGGAACAGCATTTCTGCTTATCTCTTCTTTATTTCTTCTTCTTAAAAAAAAATCCTATGTATTCTTTGTTTATCTTTCTTGATTAACTTCCTTTCTCATTCTACTTTTTAAATGTCATTCCACTCTGTGTTGTTCTTTCTTCTCTATCTCTTCTATCATTTCATTAAAATATATTTCTTTGTTTTATCCTTCTTTCCTCTTCTCGTCCTATAAATTCTTATTGTATTCTCTTGCTTTTATCCTCTTTCCTCTTCTCATTCGCATAAATTCTTATTTATTTTCTTTGTTTAGTCCTCTCTTTCCTCTCTCTCTCCTTTAAAAATTCTGTATGTTTTCTTTGTATTTTCCTTCTTTCCTTCTTCTCATCCTATCAAATTCTTGATGTACTTGTCTTTGATTATTGGATTCTTTTCCTCTTCTCTCCTATAAATTCTTATTCTATTTCTTTGTTTTATTCTCTTTCCTCTTCTTCCTATAAATCTCATGTATTTCTTGTTTTATCCTTCTTTTCTCTTCTCTCTCTTTAAAATTCTTATGTATTTCTTGTTTATTCTGTTCTTTCCTCTTCTCCTCCTAGTAAATTTCTTATGTATTTCTTTGTTTTATACCGTCTTTTCCTCTTCTCTCCTATAAATTCTTATCTATATCTTTGTTATTTATTCTTCTTTCCCTTCCTCGTCCTATAAATTCTTATTTATTTCTTTGTTTTATCCTTCTTCGCTCTTTCTCTCCTTAAATTCTTATGTATTTCTTTGGTTTTATTCCTTCTTCCTCTTCCCTCTATAAATGCTTATGTATTTCTTTGTTTTATTCTTCTTTCCTCTCTCTCCTATAAATTCTTATGTATTCTTATTTGTTTTATCCTTCTTTTCTTCCTCCTTTAAATTCTTATGTATTTCTTTGTTTTATCCTTCTTTCCTCTTCTCTCCTATAAAGTTCTTTATGTATTCTTTGTTTAGTCCTTCTTTCCTCCTCTCCTCCTACTAAATTCTTATTTATTTCTTTGTTTTGATTCTTCTTGTCCTCTTCCTCCTATTAATTCTTAGCGGTATTTCTTTGTTTTTATTCTTCATTTCCTCTTCTCTCTACCAAATTCTTATGTATTTCGTATGTTTTATCCTTCTTTTCCTCTTCTCTCCTTTAGAATGTCCTTATGTATCTCTTTGCTTTATCCTTCTTTGCTCTTCTCTTCATCGTATAAATTCTAATGTATTTCTTTGTTTTAATTCTCCTTTCTACTACATCCTATATCTATGTATGATCTTTCTTTATCCTACTTTGCTCGCTCTTCATCATTTGAAACTGTCATGTTCTTATGATTTATGTACATATTAACCTTCATACATATTCGGGGTCTATCCGTTGACCGCTTTGAATTGTAATTAAATTCATTTATGGGTACATTATAAAACAACGTATACCGTCCGTAAATAGATTCACAAAATCCGACTAGATAGCCCTATTCCTGTTTGGGAAGAGGACGGTAGCAAAAAGGAAGTTGCGCAGTGGGGCGCAGTTCGATTTTGGCTCTGGGGAGCTACGCAGGTAGTCATGCACCAGTACTGCTCCGAAAGCCGCTTAAATGCATGTTCTCATATGCGCGACAATCTACCGGATAGCACGCTTGTCACGACAAGAGAAGGACAGAGGCTAACGCGTCATTGAACCTCAATGCAACTGACGCGAGCACGCTATGAGTTTAACTTGTATGAGAGATACAGAGGGCCGGCGAAGAGAATTTTAGCAAATACGTATTTGTTGGCGACAGACGTGGATGAATTTCGAGACGTTATCTTTATAGGCCGGATGTGGGACCTGCGCATCTAGGATGGCCGATGCGCGTACTGAAAAAGGTTCAGCAGGTTGTCCGGGCCAAACAAGATCGGGCGCCTTCTGTGGGACAAGAGGCCCTTTAGCGCGAGGCAGAACGGCTGGCCAGCGTTGTAGCGGTTGCCGCCCGCTACAGCGTACGTTGCAGCCGCAACCGCCTGAACAAAACGGCCAGTGAAATTTTAAGCCGCTACGGCCTTTGTCGCCAACTACTTTCAATCACCAAAATCAGCCGGATGGCGTCCATTATCCAGATCTGTGCAGAGGTCCGCCGCAAATTATTTGTAAATTTCAAAAAACTAACTCCTCACGACCCAAATTATAATGCGCGACTGAGAGAGGACAATCGACGAACCTAAAGGACAGGTCACCATCAGGTAGAAAACACTCGCATCGGCGCTGTGTCAGGTCGCAAAGGATTGCCACCAGTGCACAAGTTCTATATTTGGTTGAAATGTTAAGCTGCGACAAGAGACAGCTCGAGCCGCGAGATGCGCCCGAAGCGTCGAGGCTATTTGGTATTATCGGATACGAAGCATTGTTAGTCTATTGTATTGCGTGGAAGAAAGTCGTTGTCGTAGCCTTTGCTAGACAGAGTCGTAGATACGTAGTGTGCATCTTTCGGTTCATAACTACGATTTTGACCGATTCTGGCAGTTTCTAACATGCATAGGTTGTCGCCACAATGATCGCCTCCTGGGGGACAGGCCCTTAGTTTGAGTAATCTCAAAATAACTTTATTGGGATAATGTTTTCTCTGTGTATATATCGTTTATCAGTGTTGTTAAGAAAATAAATAAAATAATTTATTAACGCGCACACTTAATTAAGGCGGGAAAAAAAATATGAGAGGTTGGCGCCGATCTGGCATTAGTGCAATAAATATCACTCCATTAGTTGTTTTAGTACATCATGCTTCTTCGATAATACCTCAATTATCGTTTTTTCTCTCTCTCTTAAGAGCCATGAATAACGTCTTTTGAACCCTCTCAAACATTAAAAATCATCTCCTTTTATGTTTGTTTGCATCATAGGGGAGGGGTGGAGGCTAGTCTGCTATCGCTAGGGTTTTAAACAAATCTTGTTCCTTCTTACAACTTCCATTATCCACACCATATTCTTGTTAATTAACTGAAATATTTGCATAGTTACCGTTGCTACAATTGGCCAGTCTTTGTTTTTAACGTGTTTGGTTGCCCATTTCTATATACGTTAAAGTCAGTGTGCGCCCTGAGCATACTAAAAAAATACCTTCTCGATTGGAGAAATGCTCAAAGCTGTTCCACGTTTACTCACTTTTAACATGAAAGGAACGAAGCGTTCTTCATATACAATGAAGGCCATCAAGGTTGGACTGTTCTTTACATCTTTATTACTAGGTGAGGCCATGTTTTCATAATTTAACGGTCATGTTTTCATAATTTAGCTTCCACCATCTCACTTCACTCCCATGGTTGTCGATTGTGGGGGGATGTGGGATGATAATTAGGCCTACTTTTCGCTACCTTTGGTCGGATCGTATGAACAGACATATCGCTCACTTTCACAGGGCAAAACTAAATGTTCCAATATTTCTTGAAATGTGACTTGAAATTACTCGACTGGCTGCATGTGGCCGCATATGTGACACATAACATTGCAAATAAATATATTCCAACAAAGTAATCTTAGATTTTTGTACTGTGGAAGTTTGTGAATGTGTGTAAAAATTTTCGAATTCTGAGGTATTTCATATTTTACAACTATTTAGCATGTAATATTTAGCCCAAGTTTATGACATAATAGGGA
>CALNVZ010000765.1:28969-53069 GCA_940671915.1 Paracentrotus lividus
ACGACCAGTTTCATATGTAAATAATTCTCTTGTAAAATCAAATTGTAATGTTTGTCTCTGGAATGCACATTCTGTAAGGAACAAAACTACGTATGTCAATGAGTATGTCAATGAATACGATATCGATATCATGTTTATTACTGAAACCTGGTTAAACACCCAGGATGACGTGGTAATCGGGGAGTGCACTCCTACTGGGTATGCATTTATAAATTCACCAAGAAATTCTAGCACACATGGGGGTGGTATTGGCATATTGCACAAGTCCACACTTAAGTTAATGATCAAAAGCTCCGTTTTGAGTTTCTCTACTCTTGAGTGTGTTCATATTACCGACTTATCATGTTCTATACATTTCTTCATTGTGTATCGACCACTACCTTCTTCAGCAAATAGATACACAATTGCTCATTTCCTAAAGGAATTCGATGAATATGTATGTGAAATATCACTTTGTCAAGGAAAGGTTGTATTATTAGGAGACTTTAATGTCCATTGGGAAGATATGACCAAGAATGATGTGATTCACATGAGGAATACTATTGCATCCGCTGGGTTAGTCCAGCACGTCCAAGGTCCAACAAAGCTGTCATACGGTTGATACAGCAGGTGTCTCTGATCATTTCATGGTATGTTTCTCACTGGTTAATATGAAATCAGAGCCTGTCTCCACTACTTCTTCCATACGTAACTATCGTAAAATTGATAAAATTCAATTCACTCATGATCTTGATGAATTAGTGTCATCCCAACCTTCAGTTCTAGATAGTGATCTTTATTTGATTGGTATGTTTCTGGGATCACTAATGTACTTGATAAACACGCTCCATCTAGATCTGAAACCAAATCTCGCCCGTTGAAGTTGCGTAGACCATGGTTTAATGAATCTGTCCTTGAGGCTCGTCAGTGTCGCCGTAGAGCAGAGCGCAAATGGCGTAAGACGAGAACAGACTCGGATTGTACTTTATTCAAAGAGGCTTGTAAGAATGTATGCCAACTTATTGATACTTCGAAAGAAAATTTCTTGAAAGATAGGCTAGGTTCATGTGCTGTGAAAGAGGTATATCAGATTGTCCATTCACTTTTGAATAAGAAGTCAAACCAACTACCCTTACATGATTCTGCATCTAGATTGGCAAATCAATTCTCTTCATTCTTTGTTGGTAAAATAAGAAAAATAAGAGATGAAATCGATACTTATGATAGACCTATGAATATTCAGTTCCATGATAATGATAATCAAAACATTTCTCTTTTTGAAGATTTTCAGATGCTCACACAGTTGGATTTATTCAGGATAATCATGTCATCTACTTCTAAATCCTGTCGACTTGATCCAATCCCAACATGGCTCCTGAAGGAGAACATTATCTATTGTTGCCGTTGTTAACAGATGTTGTAAATCAATCTCTCTCTACAGGAATTTTCCCCAGTGGAGCACATTCAGCAATAATTAAGTAGTTTGCTACATGATCTACCAACTCTCATGTCAGATCGTGAAGCCTGGCGTACCATTGTTGATTCATTCTCGGATGCGTCCGATTTGTAGTAGTGTAGTGTAGTAGTAGAAAGCAAGGGCTGCCTCTCAGACAACTTGGTACAGATCGCTTTTGACCAATGTATTTAAACACTCAGGTGTTCAGTCATCCATGACAGTATCAGTATGATATTGGTATTATTAGATAGAATATGAGTTACTCTTTGTCATAAAATTAAAATTAATTACACATAAGTTATACAATTTTTTAATATGAGGCTCTCAAAGTTGGGTATACTTTTATCTGGGACGCACTGTATATATATATATATATATATATATATATATATATATATATACAATGTATCTATGTATACAGTCTGTGTCAAATATAATGGTACAGTTGGAAAACATCTTTTTGAAAGTATGAAAATTAATAACATTCAAAATGTGTTTGATATTTCCATGAAGTAGGAAAATCAGGCTTTCTCCTCAAATTTGTTTCATCTCATTTAGTACTGTAGATCTTGAGATATAACCAGTTTTCTATAATGAAGAAAAAAAAAACATCACACACACAGGTGCACAAACACACACACGCATACATCCTCAGCAAACACATCCACACACACACACACACACACACACACACACACACACACACACAAACACACACATCCTTACTTACCGTGTCCCAAAAATTCAGTGATGGTCTTGGTAAACCAAACATCAATGTTAATAAAAAAAAAAAAGGAAATATTATGTGAATTGTTAACTGTGTGTTGGGGTTTGTGTGTCATGATGTGCGTGTGTGTGTGTGTGTGTGTGTGTGAGGGAAAAAGGGTATTTGTGTGTATATGCGTACACATATTCTTCCAACATTTGTTTTAATCTTCATCCATCCACTTGGCACAATTGAGATTCAGCAATTTTCTGAAGATTGTCTGTTACTCTGTCATGCGTACAAAGATTCAAATGAAAAGGGGTACCAAACAAGGTTGTGACGATGAATCTACCAAGATATATCATGAAACCAACGATGCTTCAATATTATATGTAGACTGTGAGATGGATGCACAAAATATCGCAAGTTTTTAATTTCTGCGGGGCGCCCACAATGCAACCACTCTTTTGTTCCTATGGTAACCCCGATGCAACATGCTGCCGATCTGATAACTTGGCCTACAGCTTTGCAGCAAAAAAAAATATTATCAAAAAAGTTATAAATAATCAGCAACAAAAAAAGAAGAAAATAGGAAAAAGAATGAGCCTTAATCTGTTAGCTTAATATTCCATATTGATTTCCCGGAATGAATTTGAATTCAGTCTACGGCGATATTGCACAATGAAATTAGCATCTCTGATAACTTTATTGAACTTTTTACCAAAATAGTGCGTTTTATCATAAGAAGGACCAAAACACACGTTTGATTGCTAAGAACGGAAGTCGATCTCGATTGAGAGCCAAATATTCCTAAATTGACTTATGCGATAATGAAATCGAATGACGAACTTCCGAATTTAATTGGGAAATCCTATGCTAATTGTTGTTCAGTCTTAGCTTTTCAGTAGACCCGTTTAACGCCTATATTCATTTTTATTTATCATTGTTTTATATATATATTTTTTTGTTTTGTTGTTGACTGTTCACTTGCCTTTTCAAGGTACATTTATCTCGATTTTATCTAACATTTAGTTGTATTTTCTTTATTGAGTGAATATGAAATTCTCCGTTTGGGATAATATCAACTCATAAATTGTTCATTAACTTTCTCTCCCAAAATGCGTACAAAGTCATTTGAACTTTTTTTAAATGTTTTCTTGGACCCCCCCCCCCCCCCCCCCCGCAGAATTCCACCCCTCATGACCTGTGTATATTGGAATTTCGCTGAATTAAAGATGAATAGTTCAGCAAACACAACTGCAAAAAATATTTATAATGTTTTATATTCTTGATATCCGTTTGACTCGTAGAAATGTTTAAGGCCCAATGTATTCTATTTTTCGTGGTATCAAAGTTGCATATCCACGTCAGGGCCACCCATGCACAATGAAACACAAGAAAAGAAAAGATTTTGAAATAAAGAAATATTTATAAAATGAAAGAAGATGTATGAAGGATAAAAACAAATAAATACATAAGATACAATATTGATTGCTTGAGTCCGGTATTATTTGACTATAAATCTTTAGGTCTTTATTCTGAAACATGTATATATAAACCCGTCCCAAAAAGTTCCGCAAATCGACTTTGGGCCATGATAAATTTTGAAGTGCCCTTTAGTTATTCCTGATATTCATACCATTGGAAAGATAATTTATTCACATTTGTATTGATATCCTATTTGTAATGACTGTGTCATACTTAATGCACAGAATATCAGAATATGGAGAAAAGTAAAAAGTCAAATGTTGTAAAATGCAGTTTTATTGATTACATTGAAGTTCCTCAACTCGACTTTGGACCCTAATAACTTTTGTAGTAATATATAATTTTTATTGAATTTGAATCAATGTCAAGTTCAGTTATTCCTCTTTTTATTGATACCTAATTTGTCTTGGTGGTCTCATGCCCGGGTCCACAGAACACCTGAATACCCCCTGAATGCAAGGCAAAGGAAAAGATAATGTTCAGTTTGAATGTTCTGTAACACAACTTTGAACCTTGATACATTTTGATGTGGGTTTTTATCACTATCAATTTGTATAGCATTAAAAGGTTCATTTATTCTTCTGTTTATTGATACCCTATTTGCAATGGAAACATCATGTTTGAATGCACATAATTCGTGAATATGTAGCAAAGTAAAAAGTGAAAAGTTGCAAAATGCATTGTTATTGCTCAAATTCAGTAACTCGCAGCAGACAATAACACTCACAATAAGCATTCAATTTGCAACATTTGATTTCTTACTTGTCCTAATATTCAGGTGATCTGTGCATACAAGAACAACAATATCGTTACAAGTAGGGTATCATCGAAAAGTGAAATAAATAAGCTTGAAAATGGTATAAAATTAAATAAACATTAGGAAATACGCGGTACGCGGTTCAAATCCCGTCCATACCACTAGCACCCTTCGGCAAGGTGTCAACCTGCAAATTTGCCGTACTTGACCCAAGTGAGGTGAATGGGTACCAGTAGGAAGCAATTCCTTCAATGCTGTGAGCGCCTTTCGGGGTAGCCCAGCCGGGTAATAATCAGTTAACACTATAAGCGCTTAGAAACACTAAGGTGGATATCGTATTAAGCGCTATATAAATGCAACTATTATTATTATCATTATTATTATAATACCCCCAAAAGTTACCAGGGCCTAAATTCGGAATTCGGTATTCAATTTGATCAATAAAAATGCATTTTGCAACATTTGACTTTTTTCTTTTCTTTTCTTTGATATTTTGTGCATTTAAGCATGACACAATCATTACAAATGGGATATCGATAAAAAGGGGAATAAATTATCTTTCCTAAAGTATGAATATCAGAAATAACTAAAACATACATGAAAAGTTATCATTGCCCAAAGTCGATTTGCGAAACTTTTTGTTAGGGGTTTATATTAAGAAAAAAGATATCATTTTTTTTTTTAATTCTTGACACTGTACAAAGAACTGTTTTCTAGTAAACAAAACCAAAACATTAAAAAATTAATTACCTTTTTTGGTATACAATTTTGATGAAATTTGCAGTGTTGAGCTTTTTATATTTTTCTGTGTACACGCCAATTACAGCCTGCAGTCTTTCCTGAAGAAAACATGTATCAGACAAATTCATAAAAATTTACATGTGCAACATAATGTGAGAGTAGCTCGAAAGTGACGTCGCAAAGTCAAACTTTTTAACATTCATAATTTCGTTATTCTTTGGTTATTTTTTTAAACTCATATTTTACTTTCATTTTTCTTTCTCCAAGCAATAAATTCAAAAATTAATTATGTAGTTATTTTTTGCAAGTTGATGTTTGGTTTTGAAAAAAAAAATGAAAATGTTTATATAATGTTCCTGACACAAAGTAATGGCAATTTGTATAGTTCTAATCAGACTTTTAAATTCCTTTCCAATTGCCAGCTGTCCCTGCCTAGAGCTCGTTCGAACTACTGCGAGCTAGTACAGCATCAAGTTCGCGTTTGACTGATTTTTGCCCCCTCTCCCCACTTGTGTGTGTCCTCAATGCATCATTAGATGTTTAACTCGAATATTTGACCCAATTGGAACACGTACGTACCCATGGCATTGATTTAGGGCCACATGTCATAAGTTGGGTGGAAAATGCGTTACATGTCCAGAAACTTGTAGAAATGTACATTGTCACAATCAAACATCTCTAGTCTCTTAGTAGTAAGTCAGAAATGTATAAAAGTATATATATATATTGCAAGCAGAGATTGAAAGGAAGATGATTGACATATTTTTGTGCCTGTAAAGGGTGTGTCATAAAAGCTATACAGAGTGTTACAGGAAAAATGGTTTTAAAAACTTCACAATTTTAGGGGCGAATAATTTCTTATTCTTTGCACGAAATGAAATAAATCATCTTGGATTGTGTTAATAAGACCCTATGGTTATAAAATATATAAACTTGTAACACAAAATTATTTTTTCTAACCTCCCTACAGGGTGTCAAAAAAGGAGGAAAAATAGTGCAAAAAGGGCAGAAATCCTGTTGTTTACACTTGGGTTACAAGTCAAACAAACTTTATTGCAAGTAATATGTTTCCACTTAATTGTGTATTTACATGCATGCAAAGAAAATGGCGAAAAAAATAACAATTATTGTTATAAAATTCCATGTGGCAGTTTTTGATGCCTGCAATGCCTTGTCTATGAGGATTTGTGCATTAAAGTATGTTTTAATTGATTAATTAATTGATTAAATGACTTTTGAAAATCTACGTCACATTTATCTAAAACCAGGTAAATTCCAAAAAGAATCATATATCACTCAACCCATAAGACCAATTGGCTGCAAAGATGTAACGCAACAAAGAATAACAAAGTACCAAAAATGGGAATTCCCTATGCTTTAACACGTGCATCCACCGTAGGATCTTACACCGTAGGATCCTCCACCCCTTACCCTACTTCACTCAAATTATCTTTGTATTAAAAGTATAAGCATAACAAAGCTGAAACTTCTCAGATATATAGCCTGATAAGTTATCTACAATATGAGTTATTGCACAGCCCATGAATATACATCATTTTCATGCTATGTGAAAAAATGTGATAAATTTTCCTCCTAATTTTAACCCCTCCACCCTTTTACTTTACCCCAAAATGTGACTAATGACCTTAGCGATCGAGTGGTTTTTGGCAGAAGAAGGAAGTTTGTCTATCACACTGATGGTCATTCCATTCCATTCTATCACCGTCGTTTCTACCATCATTATAAACCTGCACACAGTCCTCGCCTCCGTGGTAATTGTTTGGTTCTCCCGACCTCCAAGTGGTAAAATCTTTCCAGGATCCATCAGCCCACCTGAAGTTGCCTTCTGCGATATGGTCGCTTAGACCGATCCAATAGGCCTACATGATGTGGTAAATCAAGAGAAAAAGAAAGACTGAAAAAAAATTATTGTTGAATTATGTTACATGTACACTTGAATTGGATTATATATATATATATATATATATATATATATATATATATATATATATATATATATATATATATATATATATATATATATATATATATATATATATATATTACATTGGATATGTAAATTAATGTCTCTTATCTTGAACACTCTTCATTATTCTTCAATAAGGCTATTATGCTTTAAAATGAATAGTTTGAACGATTATTCCTGATGAATCTATTTCAGATTTATTTTGCCAAAAATGTTGCTACTTTCTTGTACAATTATAATTTATATGTTTATTTTTATTTACTTATCGTGACCTGAAGTGAAATGAAGGGGTTTGTGAAGGAAGGCCTGTGGATCCGGGTAATTTAGTTAAACTTTTGTAAAACCACGCAGCCACTTTAGCAGGCTTTGTGTAATATGTCACATGTATTTGATTGTTATGTATGTTGTATTGTATATTCTTGAATTTTGAAATGCCTAATAAATGAATAAATTATGATGATGATAATAATAATAATATTAATAATAAAAACACCTGGACACTAAAATTACTTTGTGCTTTTTGTTAAAGTAAAGTCTTTCAAGGAAAATACGGACTTGATCCTGTTAAGCAGAACAATAATAATAATAATAATAATAATAATAATAATAATAATAATAATAATAGGGGAGACCGGGGATGGACGTTACAAAATTCACATTTTGGGCCAGATAATTCTAATGAAAGAGCTCACGCACTCCATCTTGGGTCTGTAGTTAGCCTATTATATCGGCTAAAACCTGAGGCATATAAAACTTGAAAACATGTAAACACTTATTAACTACAGCTTATTTAGTGAAGAAATTTTTTTTTGTAACAACCTACCCCGTATACGGGGTAGGTTGTTACACCATACGGGGTAAATTGTTACAATATGTAAACATACGGGGTAAGTTGACAATGTGTAAATCTCTTATACCATACTTTTGTTTCAACTTTCCAGTTTATTGGCATCGTTAACAGTAGATCGAGTAGAGCTCTAGAATATACAAAAGTAATAATAGAAACATAAAAATATTAAGTCCTGAAAATTGAGACAAAATGCAATTTTACATATGTAATGTAATTGGGGTAAGTTGTTACATCGACATGGGGTAGGTTGTTGTAACAACCTACCCCATGGGTGATTTTACACAAAAAAAATCAACTGTAGCACAGCCATTGGGCAGAATTACAGGGCATGGCTAGGGGGTATATTAGTGAAATACATGTACTATATTTAACAATACCAGACTATCATCAACTAAAGTTTTGAAAAAAAAAAAAAAAAAAAAAAGGGGAAGGGAAAGGGGAAATAAAATAAAAATAAAGGGAAATACGAGAGAGAGAAAAACAAATTCCATGAACATTATACACTGTTCGTCATAAAGTTGGAATATTTTTTTTCTTGCTCAAGCGACATTATGTTGCTCCGTTATTAATTTCTTGAATGTGTTTGTCACCGCTTTCACTTTCGGGGATCCTGGGTATATCTTGGACGTTCCCTCAACCCTTCCCGGGGATTTTTCTTTAAAAAAGTTTGTCACCCCCAGAAGATGGCCATTTTCGTCATTTTTTTTCTTATTTTGGGGGCCCTTTTTTGTTCACGCGACCCACCAAGGCCCCCTCAGTCCTACCCCAAGGTAACACGTCTGAGGTGGAGATTTGTTATTGTTCTTTAAATTAAATCTAGATTTATAGTTACAGGCTCGACTCTTTTGTCTAGGGGAGGGGTCAAAATTTCTTTTGATTGGGGTTCAACATTCATTTTATTCATTTTTACACCATGGAAATTTCTATCTTCCCTAAATTGTATTGTAAAATCTTAACCAAACATAAATCAAATAAAAAAATTATCAATAATGACTATTTACAGCCTTGTCATCATGGCTAAGCAAAATTTAAGGGGAAAATGATAATATTTAAGGGTTAAAGGGGGTTTTTCAATTCTTTTGTTTTCAGCATAAAGGTGGAATAAAATATTCCGAATTTTCACCAATCTCGTTTTTTACTTCAACCCCTCCCCTAGACAAGAGACCTTAGCCTGTCCCCAGAAATATAGATTTAACTTAAAGAACAATATGAAACAGTACACCTCTGTCGCGTTTCCTAGGGGTAGGACTGAGGGGGGCACGTTCGGCCGGGAAAACAAAAAGGGCCCCAAAAATGAGAAAAAATGACAAAAATGGGCATCACAGGGGTTGACAATTTTTTTTTTGGAAAAAGGTCCACGTGAAGGGTTTGGAGAATGTCCAAGATATAGCCAGGGTCCCAAAAAGTAAAAGCAGGGACAAACATATTCAAGAAATTAAAGTCAGAGCAAAATCATGTCGCTATAGCGGCAAAAAAATATTTCACCTTTATGACGGACAATGTACAATATGAAACTTTCATATTTTTGTTATATTTTTATATTTTTTTTTGTATTGTTGATAATTTTTAAACCACAAATAATAGTGTCGCTGTTTCCGAGGCTACAGTCTTTGGTTTATCCTATCCCTCAGTACATGGAAGAAAAAGAATCCAATTTTTTTCCAACCGTCAATGTAACTCTTTTGTTTAACATAATAATATTCTTAATATTTCTATTTTACACATTGTTAAATGTATAATTATGTTGAACTTCGAATATTATGTACTGCACTGCACTTTTCCCTCCTTGAACTGGGGTTTATCTCAAATATTCTAAAATAAATGTATTGCTTTGTATTTTCATGTGAAATTCCTCGAATCTGTCAGTATATGTGATACGTCTTGTCGAAATGAGAGAGAAGTCGCAGATCAAAGATCCGAGTAAATCGACAAACTAATAAAAAAGGTCAAAATTTTGAGGAAATTTTTTTTTTTTTGATTTTCTGCTTCTACCATGCTTCATCTTTGCTCTGTTAAAGAAATGAGTGAAAATGGTAACGGGAAAGTGGTAAAAAAGCAGTTTTTCGGCGAGTGTTTTTTCGGTCATATTTTTTTTTCTCGGACATACAAGCGAACGTCCACGCTCATTTCCCCTCTCCGTTTAGCTCCGCCCTTAGCAACGCATGGCTTTTTGTGATTTCAACTGGATTTTTGTTTCGTTTTTGTGAGCGAATAGCGAACTAAACTCTCTTTAGCTGCACTCAGAAATTTTGTGTGCGATGCCACAACCTGCTGTGAATAAAGCTGTTTCATCCGGATAGCGGAGCACGCAAACGAATGTCAAATCTAACAATCGGGTGGGAGAGGGGGGGGGGGTTATGTGGGAAAAGCTACTTATTGCTTGACTTAGCTATCTGGATCCAAATGAATGTTAATTTCAGCATTTTATTTTAAGGGCCCGCGATATCTGTTGTCCTGATGGGAAATTAAAACCTCCCTATTAACAATTTGGTTCCATCAGGGAAACATAGAGCATACAAAAGAGGTGACGTGATAATATTCTGATACAAGTATTTAGGTTAAAGTCTTCTGCAGTTTATTTTACAAAGTAACGTGTTTAAGAAAGTAGCCTTTTACTAAACACGACGAAACAAAATACGATTTACTCTTAAAATAATTCATTTCTAAAAATTATTAATATCTTCTTATTAGCTACTGGTAACAAGTTTGATCAATAAAAGACGAGATCGAGCAAACCATTTACGTTTTTATTTTCATTGTCTTAAGCTAACCTAGCCACTCATAAAACGTGATCAGAGAAATTCTAAATACATTCGTGAGGCGCAAATATTTATTAAAACATTTTTGGAGGCTTATATTCTCTATCATATACTTATTCAAAGAATATAAACAAAATGCATAAGCCCCGTGCAAGAATAATTTAGTCTATAGACATTATTATGTTCGAATTCCAACAGAGTTCAATCAAAATGACTCGCTTTATAATGAGTAAGAGTATACGCGATTGACATTCAAAAAACGCACGCAAACATCGGAATAAAACCCCCCAAAAGGTTTTAAAATAGTTTTGTTTCTAACTAATTTAGCGCCAGGATTGTAAACACTTTTCTTAAAAGAGTGGACTTTTCTTAAACAATTAGAAAGAGCATGCGTTTTTATTTATTTGACGAAGATAAAAACAACTAACCAATTTAGTTTGTTTTTTTTTTTGAGAATTGAATGTTATTTAGACAACATCGCTTGCTGCGTTTGCCTCGATCATGCGTGACGACGAGTATTGTTCTCTGTATACCTGAATGCAGCCTCCTCATTGGTCAATCGTTTCACCTTTGTAACAAGTGGTTGCTAGGGCATTTCGGTGAGTAGAGCGGTGACAAAATGGTCTTATTTTTCTGGCTCGGAGTCAAACAGAAGTCAAACTTCGCAGACGTTTTTCTCTTGATTTTGATTTCCAAGAGCACAATTTTCCTCGCGTTCAGAGGCTAATATCTCCACTTCTATTTACTCTTACAGTCGGGTTATATATCAAATTCAAGGCAATGAATCAGGGATCAATAATATCAAATAAAATGGATTTCAAAAATCGCGAGTAGTCTCTCCTTCGACGTGACGCATCACATATTGATTTAATGAAACGCCCTCATGTACTTTTCTATTTTTTTTTTGTCTTTATTATAATATGATAATATATATGATGATGAGGTTTACGGTTCACCATGTGGTTGTCCTAAAAGGGACTGTTTGAGAAAGTAGAAGAGGAAATGAAGAGTTACAGAAAGTAGAAAATTGATAGGCGATAGAGAGGTAGAGAGTAGAATTGGAGGTAATCTTTCGTGATTTAGTCCTGAAAAAGGACTGTAAACCAGTTGAGAAGACGAGATGCGAGGAAGGCTTGTAGTGTAGTAGAGAGTGCTCGACGTTTCGGACGAGTTGACTGTCCGTCTTCAGGAGTGAAGAGTGGTGGAAGATGCGCGGGATGTATATAGCTGATGTGCGGACGTGGAGTAGCATCGACGCCGGACGGTCGGCGCGTGGGTGGAGCTCTATTGTTGTAGTTGCGTGGGTGGTGCGTTGGCGGAAAGTCGGGTGTCGAATACGGACGTTGGTGAAATCGGCCGCGTGTGGCTGGCGTAGAGGCGGTGTCCTATTGTGGTCGAAGAGTCGTGGCGTGGGCGTTGCGTTTCCCGGCGGGGTCGGAGTTGTTGGCGGAAGTTGTTGGATTGAGTCGGCGTAGCTGTTCGGCGTGGCGGTGGGCTGGTTCTCGGGTGAGGTGACTGGATGTTGGGTGTCGGTCGCGAAGTTGAAGCAGAGGTGGCGCTGGTAGACGAAGGACGTCGAGGTGGGGTTGGTTCTGTTTGGAGAATTTGGGTTCCAGATGCTATTGATGTAGAGTCCTGTGTCTTGGGGACGGTGTTATGGCGATGGATTTCGATAGTCCCTAATCCTTCTTGAGTTCCAGTGGCGGATGGTCGTGATGAGGTGGCTGTTGTCCCAGTTGATGCGGTGGTTCTCTTGTTGGGCGTGGCTTGACAATGGCGGATTTGTCCCAGTCGCTGAGTCGTTGCAGTTCTTGTGTTCCTTGAGTCTGGTGTCGAAGTTGCGCCTGTTTCCCGATGTACACTTTACCGCATTCACAGGAATGCGGTAAACACCTGGTTGCTTGTTTGATTGGTTCCTGTCCTTGTGTGGAGTAGAGGATTGAGTGTAGCTTGTGTGGAGAGCGATGTCTAACTTGAATGTTGGCCGATCGGAGGATGCGTTGTAGTTGGTGGGAGATCTTGCCGGTGTAGGGGAGTACAACTGTTGAAGGAGGGTTGGTAGTCGGAGCTTGGTCGTTGGTTGCGCTATCGGAGGTTCTGGTTGGGGAGGCTTGGTGTTGATAGTCCGGCGTGGGTACTGGTTGATGGTGGTGAGGGCTTGAGTGACATGTCGGAGTTCTTGAGGAAGAGTTGCTTGTCGCTGAGGTTGGTAGGCTCGCTGATAGAGGTGTTGGGTACCGATTGGGATGGATGGGTGGTGGTGGGAGCGGTAGATGAAGATAGCGGTCGGTGTGTGGGGGCTTCCTGTAGACTTGGTGAGATGGAAATTCCGCTGGGAGTAGTCTTGACTAGGACGTCGAGGAAGGAGATGGAGTCATCATGTTGGAGTTCCATGGTGAATTTGATGTCTGGATGTTGCTCGTTGAGTGGTTGAGGAATTGGTTGAGTTCAGTTTGCTGTGGGCCAGATGACGAAGGTGTCGTCGACGTTACGGAGCCAGAGAGAGGGTCGGGTGTCGTGTGTCTTGAGTGCTTGAGTCTCGAAAGTGTTCCATGAAGATGTTGGCGATGATGGGAGAGGGGTGATCCCATAGCTGCTCCTTGGAGTTGTTTGTAGAAGTTGGTGCGCCACTTGAAGGAGTTGGAGTTCAGGCAGGTGAGGAGAAGGTCGTGGACTTGGTCTGGAGTGAGCTTGGTTCTTGTGTGTTGAGGTCTGGGTCTGAGATGAGGCGTTGTTTGATGATGTCGCAGACTTCTGTAACAGGAACGCTCGGTGAAGAGAGAGACAACATCAAAACTTACCATAGTATCTGAAGGGCTGATCTGAGTCTTGGAGATGATGTTCTACGAAGTGCTGGGAGTTGGTGATGTGGTGTTCTGAGAGTCCAACGAAGAGGTCCTTGGTGTCGTCTTAGGAGGTCTTGAATCTTGTTGTTGTAGACTTCTTTGTCCATGATGACAGTAGCGTTGCCCTTGGTCTGCTTTGAAGATGGTGGATTGAGATCGTTGTTGGCGGTAGGTCCTTGATGGCGGAGCGTTCAGCCTTTGGTGATGTTGGGTCTGGGGGGCTACAAACAAAGATTCAAGACCTCTAGACGACACCCAGGACCTACACCAAAACTCAAACGAGAGCCCAACCGCGCCACTGAAAGAAAGGATCAACCAGAAACTACTCGCTCTACACAGATCCGATGCCATACCCAGCCCCTCTACTTCCAACTCAGATCTTCCTCCGCCACCTGCCCGCATTCTCTTCGGCCAACCCAAGATACACAAGCCCCTCAACCCACTTCGACCCATCATCTCCACCAGAGGATCACCATGCTACAACACGGCTAGACATCTTGCCACCATACTTCAGCCTCTCGTTGGACTCTCAGAACACCACATCACCAACTCCCAGCACTTCGATAGCAATCATCTCCAAGACTACAGATCAGCCCTATCAGGATACTATGGTAAGTTTGATGTGTCTTCTTCTGCTTCACCAGCGTTCCTGTTACAGAAGTCTGCGACAATCATCAAACAACGCCTCATCTCAGACCCAGACCTCAAAACAAGAACTAAGACTCACTCCCAGACCAAATCCACGACCTTCTCCTCACCTGCCTGAACTCCAACTCCTTCAAGTGGCGCACCAACTTCTAACAAACAACTCCAAGAGCAGCATATGGGATCACCCCTCTCCCCCCATCATCGCCAACATCTTCATGGAACACTTCGAGACTCAAGCACTCAAGACCACCGACACCCGACCCTCTCTCTGGCTTCCGATACGTCGACGACACCTTCGTCATCTGGCCCACAGCAAACCTGACTCACCAATTCCTCACCACCTTCAACGAGCAACATCCAGACATCAAATTCACCATGGAACTCCAACATGATGACTCCCATCTCCTTCCTCGACGTCCTAGTTCAAGACTACTCCCAGCGATTTCGCATCTCACCAAGTCTACAGGAAGCCTACCACACCGACCGCTATCTTCACTACCGCTCCCACCACCACCCATCCATCCTGCAATCGGTACCCAACACCCTCATCAGACGAGCCTACCAACTCACGCGACAAGCACATCTTCCTCAAGAACTCCGACATGTCACTCAGCCCTCACCACCATCAACCAGTACCCACGCCGGACTATCAACACCAAGCCTCCCCCAACCAGAACCACCGATAGCGCCACAACGACCAAGCTCCGACTACCAACCCTCCTTCAACAGTTGTACTCCCCTACACCGGCAAGATCTCCCACCAACTACAAACGCATCCTCCGATCGGCCAACATTCAAGTTAGACTCGCTCCTCCACCAAGCTACACTCAATCCTCTACTCACACAAGGACAGGAACCCAATCAACAAGCAACCAGGTGTTTACCGCATTCCCTGTGAATGCGGTAAAGTTGTACATCGGGGAAACAGGCCGCAACTTCGACACCAGACTCAAGGAACACAAGAACTGCCAACGACTCAGCGACTGGGACAAATCCGCCATTGTCAAGCACGCCCAACAAGAGAACCACCGCATCAACTGGGACAACAGCCACCTCATCACGACCATCCGCCACTGGAACCAAGAAGGATTAGGGAAGCTATCGAAATCCATCGCCATAACACCGTACCCCAAGACACAGGACTCTACATCAATAGCATCTGGAACCCAATTCTCCACAAAACCAACCCCACCTCGACCGTCTTCGTCTACCAGCGCCACCTCTGCTTACTTCGCCGACCGACACCCAACATCCAGTCACCTCACCCGAGAACCAGCCACCGCCACGCCGACAGCTACGCCGACTCAATCCAACAACTTCCGCCACAACCTCCGACCCCGCCGGAAACGCAACGCCCACGCACCGACTCTTCGACCACAATAGGACACCGCCTCTACGCCAGCCACACCGGCCTCGATTCACCAACGTCCGTATTCGACACCCGACTTTCCCGCCAACCAGCCACCCACGCAACTACAACAAAGAGCTCCACCCACGCCGACCGTCCGGCGTCGATGCTACTCCCACGTCCGACAATCAGCTATACATCCGCGCATCTTCCACCACTCTTCACTCCTGAAGACGGACAGTCAACCTGTCCGAAACGTCGAGCACTCTCTACTACTACTCAAGCCTTCCTCGCATCTCGTCTTCTCAACTGGTTTACAGTCTTTTCAGGACTAAATCACGAAAGATTACCTCCAATTCTACTCTCTACTCTCTATCTCGCCTATCACATTTTCTACTTTCTGTAACTCTTCATTTCCTCTTCTACTTTCTCAACAGTCCCTTTTAGGACTAACCACATGGTGAACCGTAAACCTCATCATCGTATTCGAATCCACCATGCAAGCATCTACCTTCAAACACCATTAGATAATATATATGTATTTATATCATAACATTAGTTCTGTATCAAAACAGGTCGTTTTGCTTTTCAGACGGAATATCTCACTAAATGAAGAGTTTCATTCCAAAAGGGACTAAATCAACTTTTGGAGATTTTGAATAAATCACTGATTTTTAATTCATTACTTTACCGTGAACAATAGGACTTAATTTTGGGACACATGCTAGTACAATATTATTGTCTTAGACCATTTTAATAACAATTAAAAAAAATCTAGCTATAAAATTTTATTTTCTATGAATTTCTGAAATTTTAATTTCTTTGGATTTAGTCCCGTTTGGAATGAAACTCCCGTAAATCGTCTATTTCCCCAATAAAACATCACATTTTCGCTCAATTGAAGTTTTTGGTCAGCTTAAAATATGTTTAAATGTTATTCTAAAGATGTATGAATAAAATAAAAATAAAAATAATAAATTTTGAAGAATTTTTTTTTCGCCACAAATTTGATTTTCAGTCGGTTCAAATAATTCATTTCAAAAAGTGACTAAATCCAAGAATATTCATAAAATTCTTAAAAATTAATCAAATTTATTTAAAGTTTCTGTCAAGATCTTTGATCAATATCTACTGATTGTGTGCAAAAATCAGAATATATATCCGACGGGAACATAGTTAAAGTTAAAATTGTCCTTTTTGGGGGGAAATATTTTGTGTATTTTTTTAATTTTCAATGTTTCTTGTATGCTCTGTTTAAAAACAAATAGTAGAACTAAGTAGAGGAAAGCCTTTAGAAATGGATTGTTTTGTTTGAATCTTTGACTCTTTTCTGGCGACTTGTGTCTGATTTTGATATGCTGAGTCACAAGAGTGTTACTGTTCTCTAAGATGAATTTAGGTTTATGATCATTTTTATTTGGGTTCAAGATTGATCTCCAGGAAGGGTTAAGGGAACAACCTTTATGAGGTGGACATAACCATGTTCATAAAATCCATGAGTTAGCGCACGCTATACAAAAATCCATGCACAGGATAAATAAATAGCCTTATTTATTTATTTTTTACACCTTCAAACTTCTTAACATTATTTCTTTTTATGTTTAACATATAGTATTCTGTATTCATTCTACCTTATTTTGACCAGCCATCTTAAAGCGAGAGCGAACTGATCAACGCTCTTATTAACTACGTGTTATAAATAACTAGTTTTGAAATATACGCTTTGTGATAACTTTTAACTATGCAATGTATGAATTAACTTATAATTTTATCGTATTGGGAAATAAAGATGTTCTGAGGATGAAAGTATTTGTTTTGCTACTTGGTAACATAGTTTTCTCGGAGTTGACTTATTTCATATAATGAAAAGGAATGTTATCATGCAAATGGGTTTGTACTAGATTATAAAAATACATTACTCATAATGTTGCGTTATGAGTTAAAAAGCAGGGCAGAAATGAATAGTTGAAGTCTTAAGGTGGTACTATTTAAGGCTGCTAGTTCGAATTGGCTTTAAAAAATATGTATTTTTATATTGGGTATTTACCTCGCGTATGCTAGTTGAACCACCAGTGAGAGTCTTCCAGACCTGGAATATGTTGTAACTCTCTGTGTAACTGTGGATACTCACTAGGGAACCAGACTGGGACCTACACACGTGTAGTGCATCGTGCCATCGACGAGGTGTTCCATAAAAACGGAAGCACTTGTCCTGAATTCCACCAATTCTAAACCACTGATCAGGACAGCATGCATCAGACAACCATATAATGGAAGCTATGAGAAGCAGGCTTTTGGCGAACTTGAGTGTCATAGTGATCTCCTGTCGATATTGAAAGAGATGTGTTTTCAAAGGCTGTAAAATAAATAAATGTATTTTTGGACAAAACTAAATTTCTAATCAGTAAACAAAACAAAAATTAACCCTCATTTAGTTTTGAAAGGTGGGCAGGGGTTCATGGTGTAAACAAAATATTTGACTCTTTTTTTTTTGTTTATTTACTTATTTTTTAAGTTATTCTTTTTATACTACAGACAAACAATAATTAAAGATCAAAGTGTAAAGAATGATTGTGTTTGGAAAATCTAATCTCCAGACTAACACCCTTTATGGATGACGAGCATCCTCTCCCTTTCTTTATTTTACCAAATGCTTAAGGCAACAAATCGGAATAAATTTTATGTATATGATACATGTTTCCCATAATCAATATCACATTAACCCTAATCAGACCGGGATTTTTTTATTTTTTTTGGCTCTCCTGTGGCCGGGGGGGGGGGGATTGAATCAGCCCCCCCCCCCCCACCAACCTGATATCTCGGCCGCCGATCGCGCAAGCGCTGCGAAATTTTGCACAATCGTAATGTGCGATGTAATCTACAAGTTGGTATAGTTAATTTTCCTAAAATAATGTGATTTTATTTCATATAAATTAATTATGGTAATTTAAGCATAACTCGTAATTTTTGCTCTAATTTACTAAATAAAGCCCCTAGAATACTAAATCTTGGTCTAAATATTCTTTGTAGCATTCCTAACAATTGTACTTGAAAAAAGATTCGGTATCAAACTCATTTTCTCATGTATTTTTTTTAACGAATTTCCTATGTATTTCTTTGTTTTCGCCCTTTTGTTTTTTTGGTCAAAATTTATTGCAGTATCTTTTTGAAGGAAAATTCCTTTTCAAACGATTCTAATACAACTTACAATTCGATCCTTGGACGCACAATTTGTTGACCTGTCCTCTGCTGTCAAGCGAAACTTGAAATGTGTTGTGGGTTGGATTGAGCGTGAATTTATTGGTATCAATTTTTTTAAAACAAATAGATGGATCCGGAGGGGGCTTGGGGGCGCAAGCCTCCCCCTATATTTAGCATGTTTTTGGTTAAAAAAAGAGAAAAAAAATGAAATCTTGAGGGTTTTTTTTTTATTCCCTCTCTCAAAATAGCATAAGGGTGAAAAACAAAAACAAAAACAAAAATAAAAACAAGAACTTGCCACCTCCACATTACCACTTTTGCAAATTTTCCCATTTTATGGCCCCCCCCCCTTTTTTTTTTTACCCGGCGGACAAAGGCACTCAGTCCTATTCCCAAAATCCGTCTAAGGTTTGGGGTTGCTATTGTTCTACAAATTATAGCTGGGTATAGCCTATTTGAGGGAAATGTTGAAGTTTATTTTGGAGGATATTTTAAAAACAGATTTTTTTTTTTTAAATTGATTTTAATGGGGATCTCCCCCAAACATGAATCACAATGAAAAAAAATATATAGTAATAATTTATAAGCACATTATTAGGGCCAAAACAAGATTTGGGGTGAAAATAATTAAAAAAATATAATACAGTATTCAGTATGTCTTTGATTTTTTTTTGTGTGTGTGTCATTAGCAGTAAACGCAAAATAACAAACAAACAAACGAATAATAACAACAAACAACAAAATAAAAACAAATTTTGCATTAATCAACATTTTTTTTTCAACCTTTCCCCAGACAAAAGACATAACCTTATATCCATAAATCCATATCTTACTTAAATCAAGCGCGGATCCAGGATTTCCATAGCGGGGAAGGCCAAAATTGGAATTTCAGATTATTGTACACCCCATAAATTTTCACAAGAAGCCGGACGAGCAAAAAAGGGCACTCAAAATGCTTATACCACGCCGGCCAAAGTTACTCTCAGTGGGGAAGGGGGGGGGGGGGTTTGCAGCGTGATTCTTTTCCAACCTCTGACCGGTCAACAACATGTCGTATCATTTCAATATTTGTCATGGCGTATGTAGTTTCACTAGGGTCGATCAACCAATCAGAATATTTTATTTCAGACTTGTTTCCTGGGGTATAGGACTGAGGGGCCTTGGCCCCTGGGTCAATATAAAGGTGCCCCGGAATAGCAAAACGGCAACAACAAAAAATGGGCACAGAGATACTACAAATTTTTTTTTTCAAGTTGACCGCCTGGGAAAGGGCTGGGAAAAGCCTGAGGTTGTCAGGATGCCGTTATTTAGAAATTAGGATGGGCACATTATAAAAACCAGTGCAAAACGTAGCTGCTAGAGTAAAACACAATATGTGATGCGTCACGTCGAAAGGAGAGACTAGTCGCGATTTTTGAAATCCATTTTATTTTATATTATTGATCCCTGATTCATTGCCTTGAATTTGATATCATAACCGACTGTAAACGTAAATAGAAGTGGAGATATTAGCCTCTGAACGCGAGGAGAATTGTGCTCTTGGAATCAAAATCAAGAGAAAAACGTCTGCGAAGTTGACTTCCGTTTGACTCCGAGCCAGAAAAATAAGACCATTTTGTCACCGCTCTACTCACCGAAATGCCCTAGCAACCACTTGTTTACAAAGGTGAAACGATGACCAATGAGGAGGGCTGCATTCAGGTATACAGAGAACAATACTCGTCCGTCACGCATGATCGAGGCAAACGCAGCAAGCGATGTTGTCTAAATAACATTCAATCTTCTCAAAAAAAGAACTAAATTTGGTTAGTTGTTTTATATCTTCGTCAAATAAATAAAAACGTCATGCTCTTTCTAATTGTTTAAGAAAAAGTCCGCTCTTTTAAGAAAAGTGTTTACCAATCCTGCGCTAAATTAGTTAAAAAAAACTATTTTAAAACCTTTTGGGGGGTTTTATTCCGATGTTTGCGTGCGTTCTTGAATGTCAATCGCGTATACTCTTACTCATTATAAAGCGAGTCATTTTGATCTGAACTCTGTGAATTTCGAACATAATAATGTCTATAGACTAAATTATTCTGTACAGGGGGCTTATGCATTTTGTTTATATTCTTTGAATAAGTATATGATAGAGATAAGCCTCCAAAAATGTTTTAATAATATTTGCGCCTCACGAATGTATTTAGAATTTCTCTGATCACGGTTTATGAGTGGCTAGGTTAGCTTAGACAATGAAAATAAAAACGTAAATGATTTGCTCGATCTCGTCTTTATTGATCAAACTTGTTACCAGTAATAAGAAGATATTAATAATTTAGAAATGAATTATTTTAAGAGTAAATCGTATTTTGTTTCGTCGTGTTTAGTAAAACGTCTTTCTTAAACACGTTACTTTTGAAAATAAACTGCAGAAACTTTAACCTAAATACTTGTATCAGAATATTATCACGTCACCTCTTTTGTATGCTCTATGTTTCCCTGATGGAACCAAATTTGTTAATAGGGAGGTTTTAATTTCCCATCAGGACACAGATATCGCGGGCCTTAAATAAAATGCTGAAATTAACATTCATTTGGATTCCAGATAGCTAAGTCAAGCAATAAGTAGCTTTTCCCACATAACCCCCCCCCCCTCTCCCCACCCGATTGTTAGATTTGACATTCGTTTGCGTGCTCCGCTATCCCGGATGAAACAGCTTTATTCACAGCAGGTTGTGGCATCGCACGAAAAATTTCTGAGTGCAGCTAAGAGAGTTTAGTTCGCTATCGCTCACAAAAACGAAACAAAAATCCAGTTGAATCACACATCACATGACAAAGCATGCGTTGCTAAGGGCGGAGCTAAACGAGAGGGGAAATGACGTGGACGTTCGCTTGTATGTCCGGAAAAAAAAAATTATGACCGAAAAAAAACTCGCCGAAAACTGTTTTTACCCCTTTCCGTTACCATTTCACTCATTTTTTTAACAGAGCAAAGATAAGCATGGTAGAACCAGAAAATAAAAAAAAAACATTTCTCAAAATTTTGACTTTTTTATTAGTTTGTCGATTTACTCGGATCTTTGATTGCGACTTCTCCTCATTCGACAAAGACGTATCACATATTCATTATTATGTGGACGAAAATTTCCGATGACACGTTCTTCTGATTTAAAAAAATAATAATAAATAAAATCTCAAGAAAACTGATTAAGATTTTCAGTTTTTATATCGTGTAGACTATATTTCACATGATTCAAACCATGTAAAAAAAACGAAAGAAGATTTCTTTGTAAAGAGAATGTGCGACCTGCAATCTTGAATACTTACAAAAATTTGCTGCTTTGTGTAGACCTGTATCTTCGATTGTTGAAATCCCTCTCAGTAGGTTCAGTTGACGACCAAATTTGAGCAAACATCTGTCTCATCCTAACTTACTTCGTAACTATAGAGAAATATCATTAAGTTTACACTTATGCGGTGCCAGAAACAGAGAGAGAGAGAGGGGGGGGGGGGATGAATGGGATTGGGTGATACCCGCATTATAAACTACTTGTATCTAATCCGGTAGTTTTATTAGTTTTATTTTTATTTCTTTACCATGTATGACTGTTTTCCCTTTGTCATTATTGTTTTGCGTCTTTTTATTCCTTCATTTTGTTTTACTTGTTAGAGAATTTCACCTGACTCGTTGAAAATTTTGTCTGACCCCCCCCCCCCCTCCCCCCTCAAACAGGTTTCTAGCGACTCCTCTACTCGGGTTATTGAAAATATCCAATCTTACAGGCATGGAAAGTCTAGTCTGTTTTGGTCGGGGTGGAGAAAGAGTGCAAATGGTAATAAATCGGGGGAGGATGCACCCCCTCCAACTCAAAAGGTAAGGGTGACTTGTATATGAATTAAGAAAAAGAGACGCCATACTAGCACGGGCCCACTCAGAGGGGTCAACCATAACACGTTAGCTCGTTCCGGATTCTTAGAGAAACCCTCTATCATGCGCGATATCTGGGGGGGGGCTGGCTCCAAAACGACCTTAAGGGGGAACCTAAATCAACCTAGTGGAGCTCAAAAATTGAGCAAAATGTTTTTTTTAAAAAAAAAAAGTTGAAGAAGGACCCCTTCAGCCTACCCTTACGGCTGATTTCCTCAGCCTACGGTTGGCCGAAGGCCGAAATTTTTTTAAACACTTTTTTTGCTCGCCCCGGTGTTAAAAAAATAAAAATATAATAATCGGATATAGTCCATCTGGATCTACCACTTGGGGCGCCAAATCAATATCATATCTCCCCCCCCCCCCTGCGGCGCCAATAGTGGATACGCGCATGCTATCGGTAGGGAATCCGTGTCAAAATTATATCATTATTACAGGCTTTTGGAAGAAGTTGCATCAAATCACTCCCTATTAAGGCTTTAGAAGGGTAGCCAGCAAAATTACATTTTCACATATATTTTTGGACCAAATTCGGGAACCTGATATCAGATTTGTCCCATAAAAAAAAAAAAAACTACGACTTAAATTAAGAATAGGTCGGGGAGAAAATTCTAAAAGACCCATGTTTCAATGATTTCTCAGAGATTTTCCCCTACCTGAGCCCCCAAAAGTTACCCCTTTCTCGGTAAAATCAGGAACGAGAGTTCGTGTGTGATTGACCGCCTATACCCGGGGGGCAAAACCCATATTTTTAGAGTTAGCTGCATCGGCGAGATCTAAAAAGTAGTCCTATGTAATATGATTCTATGTACCCATAGCAACACCGCTAGGGTGGACTACTCGGTGGTAAAGTGACACGAGGGTCTCTACAGGCGGGGGCGCCCAAATAGCCGCCCTTTTTACAAAAAATAGTATTTTAAAGAAAAAGACTAGAAATAATTCTCTAAACTCAATGAGTTGGGTCTCATATGAAAGAGTATTAAAATTCCTTTACAACAATGCTAACTTTAGTGAGAATTGAAATTAAATAAATTCAGTTTTGTACTCAAAACCGTCAGTTTTTGAATTTTTTTCCAAAAATAATTTTTTTACACATTTTTTAATTGAATGTATCTAAATTTTTAAAAAGAGCTGAGAGTTGTTACTTTCTGAAAAATTGCCCATTGGTATGTCCTATGATCTGTAAAAAGATTGGGGTAAAATCTTCTTTCTGTTAAAAGCTATTAAACGCTATACCTATGAGCGTAATATACGAAAAATCCAAAATTTCGCCCAATTATAGCAAAAACCCGTATATATACACGTGTAAAGTTTCCAAATGGATTTGATAAAATACTACCAAATTTTCTGGTGTATATAGAAATGGAGCACATGTGCGTTAATGGGGGAGGCAGGTTTTATTATTATTAATATTTTTCATATAT
>CALNVZ010000765.1:58260-74375 GCA_940671915.1 Paracentrotus lividus
ATCCGTGTCAAAATTATATCATTATTACAGGCTTTTGGAAGGGAAGTTGCATCAAAATCACTCCCTATTTAAGGCTTTAGAAGGGGTAGCAAGCAAAATTACATTTTCACATGTTTTTGGACCATATTCGGGACCTGATATCAGCATTTGTCCTGAAAAAAATAAAAACTACGCTTAATTAAGAATAGGTCGGGGAGAAAATTCTAAAAGACCCATGTTTCAATGATTTCTCAGAGATTTTCCCCTACCTGAGCCCCCAAAATTTACCCCTTCCGCGGTAAAATCAGGAACGAGAGTTCGTGTGTGATTGACCGCCTAAATGGGGGCCTGGCATAGTAGCCAGCATAATCATTAAGATGAAACAAACACACTTATCCTGTTTGAATAACAGGAAAAAAAACTCGAATTGCACTTGAGACAAACACTTCAATTTCCCTGTATCCGTGTGTGGTAGACTGCCTGAGTTAGCCGGGCAGGGCATAGTAGCCAGCATAAACATTCAAGATGAAACAAACACATTTATCCTGTTTGAATAACAGGAAAAAAACTCGAATTGCACTTGACACGAACATTTTAATTTCCCTGTCTCCAATTGGAAGGTTTTTTTATTCGAAATTTGAGTGCAAGGATTAATAATTTCAACCAGCAATTTTGATGAATAGGTTAATAGCGTTAGGCTGTGCTCCTGCACCCTTATTAGCACGCAAAGATGTTGGCGATTGTGCCCTCTCCCAGTACGTTTTTCAGCTGATTGTCTCTAATTATTCCAAAACTGAGGTTTCTTTAATTTTCTATTTCCCACTCCGGGTCAGTGAAAAGCAAATTTATAACAAACCATTCCTCTTGATAAATAAATCTACATACGAAAATAGGAACGCTCCAATAGTTTCAATTAAGAGTCGATCTAATGCAAAAGGAAGAAACAAAACCTTGAGAAACCAATGCTCCAAAAACCCTGCCTCCAAAAATGCTCTCAAAATTTAATTGTCGAAACAAAGATGACGATAATGTTTTTGCCCCTTTCTCGTGGCCCGGCGGCCGCTGAGCAGCGCCAGCACACATTGCTTATCCCCCTCTTGTTTGAACGCCAAACAGGCGAAGCATCAATTACAGTTTTTTAAAACGTCTTATATGATATGACGCGGGGCCGGTCCGGCTCGAACCCACACCTCCCGATTATTGAGGCGCACGCTCTTATCCACTTGAGCAAACTGCCAATTACAGGTCCCCCTTTAACTGCAAGGTACCTGATGCTTTATGCGGATCTATTCTTTTTTGGCGCTGCTTTTTGGTCCCTCGCATTAGAAACCGCATATAGGGTAGTACAGCCAGCGGAACGCCATTGTTATCTGCAGTGACGGAGTTCAATGATTTTTTTTCTCTCTCTCTGGGCTTATATCGAACTTCTAAACTTTATGTACGGCCTATATTATAAAAAGGGGAAAAAAAATAAAGAAACTTAAAATGATAAGAAACACATCCACACACACACACAAACAACCAAAACACAACACCAACAAGAAGCAAACAGATACACGACACGATCATCTCCACCCACCCCCTCATGGAACACACGCCTTCACCGCGCAATCTCAGGCTGCCCGCACATGCGCTCACAACCACACGCACTCACTCCACTCAGCAAACAGTCCCAAAGATCCTTGTTACAGACAATTTTGCGAATATCTTCTCCGTATTTTTCAATTTTTTTTTAATATGTTCACAACCACAAGTGCAAAGCCCAGATTATACAAGGAATGTTCCTATGTCAATGGACCATAATCATGCGTGAACTACCTTGAGTATGTTGTCTAACCTCGATCTTCGTGCCCACCGACACTACCACACCACTTATAATTTTACGTATTAAAATCTACATAACGCAGCTCAAATTTGCAGACTACCCTGTACCTCTTCTCTGTTTACAAAAAAAAAACAAAAAACAAAAACTGAAAGTAGCAGAAAAAAGGGCAAGTTCGGTCACAACCCTCCATGAATAATTTATCATTCATATAAAGCATGATGTTTTTTTCAAAAATATTGAGTTATCATTATTGCGAAACAGTTGGACAGTAAATATGATAAATTCAGCAGAAATATCGTCGATATGTGACGTCACATACATTCACTCGCGTGTTATACCTTGAGTGTCCAAAGGTCAGTTTCGGTGTGTGCCATTTTATCTTTCTATTTTTTCTTCTGCGCCACCAATAGGGGCCACTTCGGCCCTTTGCTCTTATGGGCCATTCTTTCAAAAGTGAACCTTTTTAGGACAAAATAAAGTTTTTGCTTTTTGATTTTAAGCTGCATATTCAAATAGAGCAATGTCTGAAGTTTCATGAACCAATGTTTTTTTCATGATTTTTGCAATTGTTCAAGCTCATTTGCATAAATTATAAACATAAAGGATAATTAGATGTAAAAACGGTACATAAAATATCACTTTTTTAACCCTGGCTGTAATGGATATGCTGACTTCCTTACTTAGATTTATTACTGTCATTATATTATTATTTACCTCTATTCTTTTTAATCTAACCCCCAAAATAATGTTGTTAAATTGATTGTATTAAGAAAATCAAGCCTGAAAAAATAATTGCCCTCAAATGATACACACGTGACCAAAAAACACAAAAAAGTTTATGCCCCGCCTTAACCGTGGATCTGGTATTATTTTATTTTTTATCCAAACCTAGATTAATGTACCTTGCATCTCACCAAATATGAATCCATGACAAGATTTAATTTGATTATTAATTAGCAAACAAATAGGTCACACACGTGACCTGCTGGCTGGGGGCGATCATAAAGGTCTGATTATTTTCAATTTCATTAGCTGAAATTAATTTATTTTAGCATTATTATGCTCCAAAACGGTTCTGCAATAATTTTTGCGAAAAAAATAAAGAAAGACAAAAGGTTGAAAAAAAACCCAAAGAAATACATAAGAAATTCAGAAAACAATGAAATACATTAAGAATTTATTTGGATACCATTTTTCCCAAATACAATTGTTAGGAATCCTTCAAGGATTATGCAAACAAAAAAATAGCATTCCAGAAGCTTCAGTTTGTCAATTAGAACAAAAATTATGACTTCATGCAATGCATAAATTAGCATAATTAATTCCTATAAAATAAATAAATATTTTTTCGGGAAAATTAACAGTGCTTTCATGTATTTTACATCGCACACTACCATCGTGCAAATTTTCGGCGCGGTCGCGCGATCAACAGCCGAGATCCTATTGGGGGCATCATGGCCCCCATCCCTCCCCGCCACACCCCCAGTCTAGACAGCTACCAAAACACCCCAGTGACTGATTAGGGTTGACTTCATAAAAGTTTTACCACAGCGGATATAGTAATTGCTCCAAATGTACATTTATTGCATAATACATAATATATTCATTTTTTTTGTACAATTGGCCATAGGTCAAACACGTGACCCACTAAAATGTCACACACGTGACCCGACATCACGATATAAAATAATAGATTAAAAAAAAAAAGGAGAAATTTAAGAGATGACTCCTATCCAGTGGTATTTTATGGTAAGCAGGTCCATTATGTATATCTCACAGCAATAAGAACATTTCATCATTTTAAAACTCACAGGAATTTCAAAATGAAATTGAACTTCCAAAATCAGGCCGTTCTTTAAAGTCACACACGTGACCCACTTCTTTTGACCTCTGACCTTGAACATGCATATTGTAAATATCAAAAAATATTTTCAAATGATAGTCAACAAAATATATAAGCATAATTTAGATATTAAATCAGTATATCTTTAACATTGTTAAAGTTATAGCCAATTAAAGTCAAGATTTTGCATAATTTCGGTCACAACAGGTGACCAAAATGGTCCTTTTAGTTTATGGAACAAAAACTGTGGAACTACATTTATATAACAGTCCCTCCAAAAAAAAAAAAAAAAAAAAAAAATATATTGTATAATTAATATATATAGTATATAAATATTATATATAGTTATATATATATAATAATAATAAATAAATTTAGAAAAATCGTATAATTGGTCTAATTATTATTTGTTTCTTTACTTTTTACTCTTTTCTTCTTCTTCTTCTTCTTCTTCGTACCGACACCATCCGTTACACTCTTTTTCTTTTCGGTAAAAAAATAACAATAAAAACAAAGAAATATCAGTATCAGAAAGGTCACTGGCGATAAAGAAGAAGTATGATTTTAAATTTTTGTGGTGATGTGTTGGAGGATCTTCATGGACAAGTACAAGGAGAACAAAAATGTTTCGATTTCTTCTGCATTTTTTTGGACTTTTTCGATTGGCGCCTGGATTTTTTTCTTAAAATAATTCACACAAAAACGCATAGTATCACTATACTGGTACCCTTTCATATTTTCTTGACGAATCTTTACCAACAATCTATATTTCACTGTAGACAAGTGGCTGTGTAAGAATTGAACCATGTGCACACACACACACACAGCACACACACACACACACACACACACACACCACACACACACACACACCACAACACACAAAGCCACAATTACACTCACCCTAACACACTTCCACAATCTGCTCACTCTACATTCCCCCGCTTTCCTATTCATCCTGCCTGTCATTATTTTCTCTGTCTGATTTCATTTTCTCTAAATTGTTTGTGTGAACACAGTCAGATGCGGTGCGTATTGTTACGGTTGTGGGGAATGGGAAGTTAAGGAAACAAATATCAAGGAAATAAAACAACTTTAAAAGGAGAGAGCACAATGAGAGGAAAAAAAAAAAGTTGTATCAAAATTGGTTATGAAATAAGAGAGTATGGAAGTTAGAAAGTCTCTATGGGGATCCTCCAATTTTGCACATCTCTTCAAAAATGGTCGATTTTATGGACACTAACTCTCCATTTTTTTTGGACACAAAATTTTCAGTTATATTCGCATTATCTCTCAGACACATACCTCACCTCCTCTCAGCTTAAACATTTAATGTGAAATAAATTTTGCCATGACATATGTTGAGCTCAGAAGTAGGTAAGTATTATTTTGAAAGAAAATGGGGAAAACTTGGAAAATTAGTGAACAAGAGATGCACCATGCTATCAAAGTTATTGAGCATCTGGGAGAGGTGCTCTTAAGTTATTAACCGATAGGTGGTTCACCCGAGAGAGCCGGGCGAGAGACATACATACATACACACACACACACAACACACACACACACACACACTCACACACGCAACACACACACACAACACACACACACACATACACACTCTCTCTCTCTTTCCATATCTCTATTGTATCTGTTCTGACAGTCTGAATCGTACCATTATATGTGATGCATAAGATCGAAATCAGACAAGTCGCCGAACAAATTCAGAACAGTATCAAGGAAATCGGCAAAATATAGGTTTTCCCGGCCAATTCATACATTTATCATTCGTTTTCATATAATGTGTATTTTAATTCGTGTGTTTGATGCGATAGACTGACTTTAGTCATGTTTGATGCGATAGACTGACTTTAGTCAAACAATTTCGTATTCATGCTCTTAAATTCGTTTTTAGGCACACAAAGTAATGGTTGCAAAGTTCCAATTCGGATGTAGGCATTTAATTTCATCATTTGTGCATTCAAATTAGTGCGATTTTGAGATTACGGTAGGCCTATGAAATGTCGACCGGGTGAAAACGAATTCGAATAGTTATTGCCGAATGTAAACACAACACAAAAAGAAAGTTCCCCCTATTTCAAATATCAATAATTTTTTAAATAGGAGGAGTTACAAAAATCTAATTAAATGTTCATGTAGGGAATTTAATTAGCTACAATGGGAGCGAATTTTAGGAAAAATCATGTCGTCATGTTTCAGTGAGTAATGGTTGAATGCAAAAATGTAATTTTTTGAAGTTCGCAAGCCTAAAATCACAACTTCGTTTCAATGATATCGGACCAATTTTTAGATTTTAAACATTTCACGCATCAGAATGTAAGCAAAATGTGCTTCCAAACATACGGAAAGGACATTTGTGTAAAATTTCACGGTTGAGTGAGCATGCAGCAAAAAATGCCGAAACTGCGATTTTTACCTTTTATCCATGATAAAATTGATCAAATATGATGGGATTCATGTCTAGGAAGAGTGTTTTTAACTTTTGCAAAAAAAAATAATCAATTCACGGTTGAATGAACACCATAAAATACAATGTGAAAAACACTAAGTAAGTATTCTTTCCATTTTGTACACTAAAAATCATCTGAATATCTGTTTTGTATCATTTTTATGACCGGTGCACGTGTGTACATGATCATATTGCATTTATTAAAAATTTCATGCTTCAGTGAGCATGAGGCACTGGAAAAGCTGTTTTTTAATTTAGAGACCAAAATTAAATTGCTTACTTTGCTTAACCATAACAATTCGTTTGGAAGTATTAATTTGATTTCATTTTCGCAAAAATCCCGACTTTTCATGCTTCAGTAAACACAAGATATGAGAAAAACATGAAAAAAGGAAGAAAGTTTACGGCCCTGGCACATCCTAATGGTACGTCCGATTCTCAATTTGACCTAAATTCCTGTTAGTTAATGACTTCTTAAAGATTTGTGCCAAGTTTCAGGAATTAACTTACAGTATAACGAGCAAAAAAAATGACAATGAAAATGGGCAATATTTGACGTTTGTTTACTTTTTGTTCAAACTCTATACGTAAAGTCAATGGGGAGGAAATCAGTAGTGAACAAAAGTCAAATATTGACCATTTTCATTGTAATTTTTTTGGTCGTTATACTGTAAGTTAATCCTTGAAACTTGGCACATATCTTTAAGAAGTCATTAACTAACAGGAACTTGGGTCAAATTAAGAGTCGGACGTGCCGTTAGGCCGTGCCAGTGCCGCAAACTTTCTTCCTTTTTTCATGTTTTTCTCATATCCTGTGTTCACTAAAGCATGAAAAATCGGGATTTTTGCGAAAATGAAAGCAAATGAATACTTTTAAACGAATTGTTATGGTTAAGCAAATTAAGCAATTTAATTTTGGTCTCTAAATAAAAAAAAACAGCTTTTCCAGTGCCACATGCTGACTGAAGCATGAAATATTTAATAAATGCAATATAATCATGTATACACGTGCACCGGTCAAACAAATAATACAAAAACAGATATTCATATGATTTTTAGTGTACAAAATGGAAAGAATACTTCTTTAATGTTTTTCACATGGTATTTTATGGTGTTCATTCAACCGTGAATTGACTTAATTTTGTTGCAAAAGTTAAAAACACTCTTCCTCGACATGAATCCTGTTATATTTGATCAATTTACCATGGCAAAGAAGTAAAAATCGCAGATTTGGCATTTTTACTGCATGCTCACTCAACCGTGAAATTTTACGCAAATGTCCTTTCCGTATGTTTGGAAGCACGTTTTGCGTACATTCTGATGCGTGAAATGTTTAAAAATCTAAAAATTGGTCTGATATCATTGAATCAAAGTTGTGATTTTATTCTTGCGAACTTCAAAAAATGACATTTTTGGATTCAACCATTGCTCACTGAAGCATGACAACATGACTTTTTCCTAAAATTCGCTTCCAGGGTAGCTGATTAAATTTCCTACATGGACATATAATTAGATTTTTGTAACTCCTCCTATTAAAAAAATTATTGATATTTGAAAAAGGGGGAATTTTCTTTTTGTGTTGTGTTTATATGCTTATTTTGTGAAGTAGAATGCGCAGAATACAACATCGAACACAACAATCGTTAATTTTGATGAATGAATACGATTTTGACTGGCAACTTTTCGATGCATCAGCGTTTTTTCCGAAAATGAATGCCTCTAATATGCAATTGACTGACAAAACAATGAAATTGGCCGGGAAAACCTATAGTGAAAATTGTTTTATTTGGGAGGAAATATTTTTTTGATTTTCTGAATTCTCAATGTTTCTTGTATGCTCTGTAAAAAAATTGAGTAGAAATAAATTCTGGAAAGACCTTAAAAAAACCCCGGATTGTTCTGTTGCAATCTTTGACTCTCTTCTGGCGATTTGTGTCTGATTTTGATATGATGAGTCACATATAGCTATCTCTTATTATTTAGACATATTTTCTTTTTCTATGTATTTCCATTCCACTTCTTTGTATTTGTAATAAGGCCTATCACTTAATTTATGACGTCTCCCTCCGGTGCTTCTCTACGTTTATATGTAATACTCTCTCTCTCTCTCTCTCACACACACACACACACACACACACACAGTTCATCTTAGTCCTAACACACACACACACCCATACACACATACCATTTATCTGTCCCTTCTTCATTTTTCTTCTTCAAATATGGTAAAGTCAGGTGTTCTGTGCATGCAAGAACAAAACTATTGTTACTATTGCGGTATCATTGAAAGGAGGAATAAATGACAATGGTATAAAAAAAAATTAAAAAAAAAAAAAAAAGAGAAAAGTTGTCAGGACCTAAAGTCGAGTTGCAGAACTTCAATTTGATCAATAAAAATGCATTTTGCAACATTTGACTTTTCACATTTCTCCAAATTCCGGTTTTCTGTGCATTGAAGCATGACACAATCAGTACAAATATGATATCAATTAAAGGGGAATAAATTATCTTTCCAATGGTATGTATATCAGGAATAACTAAAGCGTATCTAAAAAGTTATTGTATTATTATTAAGTCGAGTAGCGGAATTTTTTTGTGAGGGGTTTATTTTCCTCTTTTCCCAAAGATGTAATGAGCATAAATTGCCAAAACAAGGGCAGAATAAACGACGAGAAAATGAGCAAGCTAGCTTTCTCTTTAAAAAAAAAATGAAAGAAATAGTTGACAACACTATGGTTATGAATGATATATAGCAATTTAAATAAAGGCTTGTAATTTTATTTTCAAAGGGTGGCCGATTAATTTGGCTACGAGTGTACTCCAGTGAAAAGAAGATTTACAAAACACGAGATAATAAGTACATATCAATTCTAGTTGTAAACTTAAGGGGAAGAGGGCGCTATCACTCTACGCAAAGCGAACGCGGCCATAGACATTTTGTATTTTGCACAGTTTTTTCACATTGTTTTCTTGATTATGGCGAGCAACTACCTTTTCAAAGCAATGATCAACTTGAATAAATACGCTAAGAGTCTGAATTTTTTCAAAAAAAGGAATAACTTATTGCAAAGGGAAAAAAAAGTCCTGTCACTTGTGTCAATTCGAAATCCTAGTCAGATCAAATTCCTGTACAATATGGCCAATTTTGCTCTCAAAATAGCTCATACGCTGCATAGTCATCTTCCTCGATTACGCATAATTATATTACACCTTAATGATCAAGCGGTTTTTAAAAGTTTGAATTCTCAGCTTTCCAAATATGGTACATTCATTTCGATCGGATTAAAAAAGTCCTGTCACTTTGAACATTATCACAAACGAATCTTTACTCGATGGGTCAATATTTCCGCATATCACATGCATATCGCATTGTGGACGGCGTCTTCGCAAGATGTGACCAAGATCACTATTTATATCAATAATCGTATAGGAACGATCAATCTAATGTGAAATAAAGAGTTCTGATTTACAACGTTTAGCACCAATGGTGTTATAGGCTTGCCAAAATGTCTTTTTCCCCAATCTGCTGCTGAGAGCATCTACCTACGACACTATGATAAAAGATTCAAGTTTATATTTCATGCCGATGAACTAATTGCTCGAACGGATCGACTGACAATACCATTTTACCACAGGGAAGTTTTCTTAGGCGAGTTTTTGTACGCTAAGTAATAAGTTGCATGCAGTTCTCAAGTTCCGGTCGCTCCCGTCGTAGCGGGGTTTGTTGACATTATTGTAGAGCCGTAAATTATTCTGCGCCGCTCAGCTGTATTTCTCATGAATGTAATGTTCGCGTTCCCCTCCTCAAATAATGGATCGCGTCTGTATGTGCTAAGATTAATGTCATACGTGATAGATTTACATTTCACTGTCTGGAGCAAAATAAGCTGTGTAAATGTGAGATATAGCAACACAAGCCTATGTAGGGTAGATGTTAGGGAATACCGGCCACTTAAGCTCATTTGCTTAATTAGCACATGAAAACAATAAAATCAAAAGAAAAAAGATTCTTATGCTTAGCTAACATCATTCACTGTTATTTTCCAAAAAATTGAGGAATCAAATATGTTGTGTGAAGGCCAGTTATATGCAAATATGACGTGCATCGTAAATTGTCCGGCATTGCCCTCAGTGTAGGAAATACGCGGACCAGTATGTTTTTACCCTTTTTTTTTTGTATAAAGATTCTGCCTGGAAGCACTGTATTGTGAATAGTTAAACCATCGAAACTTTAACATGTTTGCTTGATTTTTTTAAACATTATTCATTTTTAGGAGATTATATGCATTTTACTACAACAATTTCAACACTCGAGAAATAACTTTATATCTCATGCTAGATACATGACAATCACAATAATATAAGAGAAATAGACATTTCAAAATTGTCAAACAATTAATAAGATATAATGTAATACCGGTATGCAACTTGACGTATTGCACCTACAAGCTTAGCAACTCAACCCGGGTTAAAGACAAGACAACCGTCCCATGTGGTGTCCGCTATTCCCTTACACAAAAAAATGACTGCACACTAGCACTTTTCAACCACACTGCCAACCCGCAATACACAGGCTTGTACAGTGCAAACACTGTCCATGACACGGTTGGTTGGCCCACCCCCTCCACACATGTCTATTAATGCATGAAATAGACGTCATGCCCCAATTCTATTTTGTAACCATCACATTATCTAAAATGTCAATTTTTACACGATGCATTTTTCAGACTGCAAATTTCCTACCTGTGACAAATTGTGGTAGTTTTCTCGTTAGATTTCTCACTTGTTGTTGTCGAATACAGCGTTCAACCTTCCCAGACAGAGCCAACGCTGACCAAATAGATGCCGGTATTTCAACTCAGTTGATCTTATGTTTGCAGCTAGGGCTGGACATGTGGTGACCGTCCGATATTCCCTACTGTCCGGTATTCCCTACATCTACCCTACATGTAGTAAAAATCTTGACTAAGGTATAGTTATTGTTAGAGAAAGAAGTGTAATTGGCGTTGGTGAATTTAGATTATAAAGATGAAATTTACTGGATTGGTAATACAATCATACATTGTCACATTGAATCCAAAAATCTGAAAATTATGCTTTCAGCTTGTTAAGAAAGTCTATTGTTTAGCCTAAGCCTTTGAATTTTACCAACATGGCGCAGCTTTGTCCATTTAGTGATTTTAGTGATTTTTTCTGCATTAAACTGATACCAATTGGAGCGAGGTTCGAATCCTCGTCACGTATTTTGGATGGTAACGCCAAACATGCATGACGCCAAAAGTTGATCCCAAACGTTAATATTGCGTTGGTGTGACTTCAAACGTCGATGCGACGTTACCATTAATGTTCTAACAGGCCCTAGATCTGATTCAATCAAGAGAGGATCCAACGAATTAATAAACAATGAAAACATTAAATAATAATAACAACAACAACAACAATAATAATAATAATAATATATTATTTATAAAGCGCAAAAAAAAGTAGGGGAGACCGGGGATGGAAGTTACGCGGGTCAGTTGTTACAGTTCTCAGTGTGCTAAGTTGGAACAAGAGAGTTCGTGCCAACTGGCATCTATATACAGCCTATTAATAGCTGTGATGAACTGCCGGTCGTGAGGTTTCTCCGTTGTTTTATTAAAAAGTAAATCAACTAAAGCTTTTTTTACAGTTCCAAGTGAATTTTTGATAAAAATTAAAATTTGTAATAGTTCTTACAACTGAAGGCACATGATGATATTCTGGTATTTTGAATTTAGTACATGTATGTCACTAATATACCCCTCAGCCTTGCTCTGTAATTCTGCCTAATGGCTTTGCTACAGTTGGTTTTATGTGTAAAATCACCCATGGGGTAGGTCCTAGGTTGTTACAACAACCTACCCCATGTCGATGTATCAACCTACCCGAATTACATTACACATGTAAAGTAATTTTGTTTCAATTTTCTGGTGTTTATATTTTGATATTTCTATTATTACTTTAGTCTATTCTAGAGCTCTGCTTGATCTACTGTTAACGATACCAAGAAACTGGAAAGTTGAAACAAGAGTATGGTATAAGAGATTTACACATTGTAACAAATTACCCCCTATGTTTACATATAGTAACAATCTACCCCGTATGGTGTAACAACTTACCCCGTATACGGGGTAGGTTGTTACAAAAAATGTCTTCATTAATTAAGCTGCAGTAAATTAGTGTTTACATGTTTTCAAGTTCTATGTGCCTCAGGTTTTAGCCAACATAATAGGCTAACTACAGACCCAAAATGGAGTGTGTGAGTACTTTCATTAGAATTATCTGGCCCAAAATGTGAATTTTGTAACGTCCATCCCCGGTCTCCCCTAATTACTCCCCTAAGCATGCGCGTATTCTGGGGGGGGGGGGGCGCCAAAATCAAAATCACATCGGGCCCCCCGGGGTGCCAAATCCTGGATACGCGCCTGCTAAGCGATGTACAAAAATATATGATACAAAAAAATTTAGAGGTATATACATATATATAAACTAATTATTTGAAATAAAATGACTTACGTTTCAAATTACCCTAACCTTAACCCTAACCAAATATTCATTTTTATTTTATATTTCATTCCTTAAATATGCCCAAAATTATAATTGTATATGCAGTCAAAGAATCTTTTTGTAAATTGTTTTGTTGAAATATTACATTACACGATTCTTTTTTTTTGCTCAAATGTGCATTATGATTTCTGTGGAAATGAAAAATAAAGTTGCATTGTATTATATATAATGAATGAAAGCGCCGTAAAATATAAAAACAGCAACAACAACATTTACAAACAACTAGGTTGGATAACAGGTTTTCTGAATTTAAATGACCTAATAATGGACCGGAACTCTTGGAGTCGCCACCAATATATGAGTGAATTTGAAATGGCACAAAGAGGAAGTAAGTTTTCTACGAGGAAAGGAGCAAAAGTTGGAATGTCTTCTCTGGCAGTTATAGTAAAATATACGAGTAAAATGATTCCGGCTGCACCATCAAATATCAGACTTGTAGCGTAAACCATGACGAAAGTTCTGAGGATGCGTTTGTTCTCGGCCAATCGTTGCTCCGTATGATCGATGCTGTTAGAGACTGCGCGATATATAAAGATGTAGAGTAGTCCAATGGTTACGAGTATAATGAGAAGCATGATTGCTGCAGTTTTATAAAATTCCGCCCTTGTGGCAAATGTTGCGACTGTTGCTACCAAACAGGAAACGAAAAACCATGTTGAAATAGCGGCTATGACGCAACGGGGTGTGGTGAGAAGTGACCGATTACCAAACGGATCCATCACAATGCTGATGTATCGAGATACTGCCACTAGCATAATATTTATCACCGATACACTTATGGGAGTTGCTGCAATCGAATACAGAACGGGATCCTGAAAGACAAGCAGACAGAGGAGGGGTGGTAGATCAGAGAGACAGCGAGATACAGAGGGGAGAGGGGATATATCATTAGAATAATTACACATTAAAAAAAACACAAACAATTATTGAGAAGCAGTATTACTTGACCATTTCATATAAAATGAATGATTTTAGTGCATGAAATTACTGCAATACCTCTTTGTAATTCTAAAATGGCCTATTTGAAGAGCTCATTTCCAAAAGGTACTACATCCATTTTCCATCAAAATTAATTTTTTTTTTTACATTAATCTACTCACTTTTTAGCACCTTTACACACTGTTCATGCTGTTACAAACAAAAACATGAATTTTCAATGGGAAGGGTGAAAAAATTACTTTCAAAAATCACTTCATTTCCAAAAGGTTATATCTCCATTTCAGTTCGTTTCTAAAAGGTACTACGTTTACGTTTATGTAGTCCCGTGTAATTGTTTTTATTGCATGCAAATAATGCGTAGTTGGCTGGGTTCGCCAGAGCATCCGTGAAAATTTGAAAACTTATTTACTCAATGCAACGTTTTTTTTTTTTAAACATGGCATCTAATTAAAGCAATATGAAATAGTACAAAATGTTCTTATTTGAATAAGAGATACATGGCAATTTACAAACTCTGAGATATTTCGTTTCCAAAAGGTACTACATCCATTAGAACAAAAAATTATAAATTCATTTACAGAAAAACTTGCAGACCTAGATTTTTGTTAGACTGGTTTCCCTTTAGTATCATAGAGTATCATTTTACAATCTGTAAAAATTTTATTCCAAACAGACACTCCTATCAACAAAAAATTAAAACAACATGTTTTTCTCCGAATTAACAGATATGGATGTAGTACCTTATGGAAATGAGCTCTTCATTTTTTGGTTGTTTAATGGGTTCATTCAACCGTGAATGAAGGGATTTTGGTTGCATACACTTCAAAAACAGGAATTCCATCATATTTGATCGAATATACCATGGCAAAGAAGTAAAAATCGCAATTTGGGCAACTTTAATTTGCTGCGTGCTCACTCAACCGTGAAATTTGACGGAAATTTCCATTTCGTATGTTAGGAAAACGCACGTTATGCAAAAAGTCCTTTTCCCAACATACGAAATGGAAATTTCTGACGTGTAAAATGTTTAGAATCTGAAAATGGGTCCGATATCATTGAATCAAAGTTGTGATATTAGGCTTGTGAACTTTAAAAAAATTACATTTTCGCACTCATCCATTGCTCATTTAAGCATGACTTGATGATTTTTTCATGAAATTCGCTCCTATAGAAGGTAATTAAATTCCCTACATGGACATATAGGTCGATTTCCTTTTCTCAAACCCTCCTGGCTAAAAAATTATTGATATCCGAAATAGGGGAAACCTTCTTTTTGTGTTGTGTTTATCATGTCGTACATTATTAAGCGTAGTTTTTACAACACAAATTCCCATGATATGCTGCTATATTTTGAGGAAGTTCTGCACAGGTCCTTACGACATGTCTTAATGAATTCACTGTCGCGACAGTGTTTTGATTTCGTATTTGTTTCTAGAAGGCGCAGATCTAAGGAAGACTCCAGGCTGGAGTTTGTACGTGTAGAAAAATAAAGTAATATGTAAAAAGCACAACACTGAAAATTTCTTCAAAATCGGATGCGAAATAGCAAAGTTATGAATTTCTTAGGTTTTGAATTTTTTTAGGAAACAGTTCTTAGCAATACCTCATGCAAATTCAAGTGAGCAAGCTGATGATGTCACGGCCCCACTACTTCCTTTGTATTTTATTGCATGAAAAAGGTTTTCCGCCCCAAGGACATAAAACAGGGATAACTCCTTGTGGAACGTTCAAGGTCACAAGTGATTTTTTACTTATTTCAGTAATGAGAGATCTTTTTTTTATACGCAATGTATGAAAAAAAAAAAATTGTAAATAGGGTTTCATATTAAAAAAATACACAAGAAGTAGTGGGACTGTGACATCATCATTTTTGCTCATTTGAATATGCATGGGGTTATGCCAAGAACTGTTTCTTAACAAAAATTTAAAAACCTAAGAAATTCATAACTTTACTATTTGTCATCCGATTTTGATGAATTTTTCAGTGTTGTGATTTTCAAATTTTACTTTACTTTGCAAAACTGGAATCCTCCTTCAAGGGAACTATGTTTTCTAAACCTTGGGGTCGGCTGGTGGCCCCCCGGATCCACGCCTGGTTTCAAGACAAACTACAATAATTGATACTTGCCTGAATATAATCAAAATTTTCACCATGATATACCAAAGCGACGATCACGGAAGCAGCATCAGCAATTACTACGTTCATCTGAAATATGTTGTGCTGCTTCCATAACTTTTTGTTGAATAGAAAAACCGCCAACGTTAAGAATGTAAGTAAGACAGCACATCCCTTTATGACAAATCTTTCGATAACCATGACAACAGAGATATTCAAATACGTAGCCTCGGCTGCCGTGGTGGTCAAGTTATTCTTCATAAGACCCATCTTAGTGACTGCGTTGCTGCTTTTATTGCTGTTTTATCTCATGTTCAAATGTTCTGTTTGTAATTACTAATGTTTGTAATGCACGTTA
>CALNVZ010000765.1:94280-111704 GCA_940671915.1 Paracentrotus lividus
GGGAGAGAAGATAAATTTCTGCCAGAACGGGGCATAGTCTGTGTGTAAACTGAGTGGACGTAGTAATACTTCTTACGATCTGTTTGCGAACTTCATGGACTAGCTCGGTCGGATTTCCAAAAAAGTGTTTTAAAAAATCGGTGCGCCATTCGTCCTAAAATTAACGGGGTGGCAACGTACCTGAAACGAGATGGACGTTACAAACGAAATTGCCGTACTTAAATGTTCTAAAGATGTGCTAGGACGTAAATCAAACGAGCATTGTATTTAATTATTAGTTCTAAAATTAACGTAGTGACACGTTCCTTAAAGGGTAGGACTTACTCTGAACGAGAAGGACGTCTACGACATACGTTTCAATTTTTAAACAGAACGGCATGTAATATTCCGTCACACTGAGCTAGTTCTCACTGCGTTTAGGTAGTTTTGGTGAACGGGCTCAATTGTTACAACACGGACTGAACGTAGTGCAGACCTTTTAGAATCTAGTAAAGACGTTTACAATCTGTTTACGAATTGGGGAACGGGCCCGAACGGAGAGACAGGAAAGGATTCGATTTTTTGACATGTTCAAAAAAATCGTATGGTTCAAGTTCTAAATTAAACGTAGTGACACGTTCCTTAAACGGGTAGGGACTTACTCTGAACGAGAAGGACGTACTACGAAGTGGTACCTAACTTTTATCATGCTGTGCATAGGACTTTTAGTGACCGTTTGGACGTGCTACGAACGGTATAAGAGTGAACAACAGTTTACTCGTTCTGAACTGGATAACAACGTATTGGGACGCGTAAAGAAGGAATTGACGTAACGAGAACTATTTATGAACTGCCTAGCATCGTATTCAAGAAATTATTTTTCAAAGTTATAAGTTCCAACCCGACCAAAGCCCGTTCAGCATTTTTTTAAAAAACGGGCAAAACGGGCAAGAACGTTATGAACGACCTCAGTGTGACGGCCCCTTAGAAATAAAGATTAACAAAACGAAGCATACGGCGATGTGAACACTCAACACAATTACTCTGATGATCAATCTGAAAAACACAAAACATGTGGGAAGCCATGAAAATCGGTTTAAACGTTTTTAAAGCTATATGGATAATCATGAATTGTATCGGTTAATATCTCCAATACTAAATACATCCCTAATTCCCATTATCATTCCATCTTTGATGAACTCCTGTAATGCTTTTTATGACGAATAATTCTCAATGAAAAAGGTTTTTATCCCACTAATTCTGAGATGATCGTAGATTAAGAATTAAAAAATATAAAATCGTTACATAAGCAAGCTATTAACTTTACAGTGCAACTTTATATCTACTCCCACAACTACATATCAGACTGTTAAACCACAGTTTTAATATTTGGTTTAACAGGAAGCAAAAATATCAGATTTCGAACCGTGATGTTCGATTATCTCATTTTTTTTGGTAATAAAACTATCAAAACTGCCTGTGAAAGATAGTAGGGTCTACAATAGTTTTCTAACATTGAAGCACGAGTTCAGAATCCAGTATGTAAGAATCATAACAACATATTTTCACATTCGGCTAACCGTAGTTAAACACAGTTTTAAACTTTAGTTGGACACTTTTGTGAACACGTCCCAAAGAAATTAGCATGGTGTTCATCAATTACAATTTGGTGTGTCACAACATGTGTAACAATCGACTTGATTTTGTGCTGAGCATTTCCTAAGTTGACATATTGCTCGAGCGTACATCTCCGAGCACGTCTGCAAGTTATAAGGGGAAAAATACATTTAAAAAAAATTAAAGAATTAAACATTTAAAAAAGAGAGAGAGAGAGAGAAAGAAAAAAGTGCATTACATATGCATATACAAGGTATAAAATAGGTCTATATACAGGTGTCCACAAAAAATGCCAATGGCACTCTAAATGAGTATGATTTTGAAAATTACCGCATCATATTGTATATAATTTTATAATCGTAAACTAGCATTTTTGTCACCAACAAGCCTAATTTTACGGCGATATTGTCCATTCAACATAGATATGATCATTTCTTTCAGCGCTCATTAGGTAGCAGGCCGATGGCTGATATCGTTTCAAAATGTGACTCAAAACATGGGAGTATTTTATATTTTACGATAATTGTCAGAAAATATACTGTTAAACTCGTCAATAACGTCAGACCCCAAAACGCATAATTTTTTGTCTGGGCCCAACATTGACGTCATCATCCCAATAGTAGTGACTGGGATTCGAACCTCGGTCCTATTCTATATTAGTTTTTTGACCTTTTTAGAGAAAATAATAAGAAATTGAAATTGTTCACATTTTGAAAAAGAAGATAAGCCTACAACTGATGGGATCGGGCAGAGGTTCGAATCCCAGTCACGTCTTTCGGATGGTGACGTCACAGGTTGGTCCCATACGTACGTTAATATGCATCACTTCGACATTACGGTTGTTTACATGTCCAAGTTTCATAAATTAACTCTTTGCCGCCACAGGTGACTGTAGTCACATTAATGTTTTATTGATATATAATTCATTTCTCTACACATTGTTTGGCTACACGAGTTGAAGATAGATTTGTAGTGCTGTGTCTGTAGATTTGATTTCTATTAGTTTATGTAAAGGAAAAAAATGTTATACTTTTATTAATACTTAAAGAGAAATTTCAATTTTTTATGATAAAAATTGATGTGGTGTGTGTAATACCTCCATCTGATGACTGGTTTTCTGTGAAGCACCGTTGCAGTGTCCGGTGGTTGGAAGGGATACTCATCACATGTCTATACAAACGATAATACGTGGAGTAACACTGTAGAGACGAAACTAACGGGTAAAAAAAGAAATATTGATTTTCAAGATTCAACCCTTTCAACGCCTAATAACACCCAGATAAATATATGAATAAGCATACAAAGAATCAAAATGATTAGGAAGATGGCGCTTTAATTACATAATTTGATTCCAGCACTGTCGGATGCTCAATGATTGTAGTGAAAGTTTGTTGCAAATCATTTTTATTGAAGACTTCCTATTAATTCATGAAATAATCATTTATGTAAATAAAATATAATTAGCATAATAAGAACAATAACCTGATTAGCATATCGTTTGTATTATGGAATGTGGGGCTAAACTTATTAAAGAAACTGGAAACATGAATAAGCACATTTTTAATTAGTACTCTACGACAAGGAATTAATTTATGACAATAGTTTTGATTTGTAAGTATGTTTAATTAGCATATTCATCACACTGAGGTAATTATGCATTATTGCCTAGTTTTGTGGTGAAAAATTGATTGTTTATCTAGGAGAGCTTGAACACTGTGTATAGTAATGCAATCTCTTAAGCCAACACATTAATCAAGAGTATGATAGTCCATACATAATTAGCTAATAAGAAAAATATACCTTTTTAGTATATTATAAGTTATCCAATTTGCTTAATAAAAAAGCCTAATATGGAATAACGTGTATGATGCTACTCTTCAAATAATTAAGAACTCTGAAATCATCAATGAAACATAATGAAAGTGATTTCTAAGACGAGAAATTCATTTATGCACTGGTTTTTATTTTCAAGCAGTTCTTTCTGCTTAACTCGCATAATTGCACAAAGAGCTAATATACATAGGCTTATGGGGTCTTCCCACAAGGCAGTATTTTTCCCAGGAGCGGGGGATTCACGAGGCCGAGGGTCAACGAAATCGAGTAATTTTCCCACGAGGGTGAGGGCCACCGGCGCGAGGGTTCACGAGGCCGGGGTCCACGAGGCGATTATTTTTCAATAGTATTTTGTTTCATTAGGATGTTGTCTGCGTAATATAAAAGTTTCGCCAAGCAAATCTCGAATGAAGCCTAAAATATAATCTTATAGATTGCGAATAAAAAACGGGCATATATATGCAAGGCTTTCGTTCATCAAGGTAATATTATGATTTATGCTCGAGTTATCTTCACTTCTTATCTTACAAAGTGTAGTGGCAGTTGAATACCTTAATTCATTGGTTATCTCTTCGTGAAATTTTGAAACTTAGTTTTAAATATTTTATTGTTTTTATTTTTCGTCAGTAATGTATTTTAATGGCGTTTGAGCAGTACTTGCAAAAAAACATATATGATAAAAATCGGCCTCGTGGACCCTCGACCTCGTGGAAAACACACGCCTCGTGGACCTCGGCCTCGTGGGCGCTCGGCCTCGTGACCTCCCCTGCCTTATACATGATATAGTATTTTGGTTCATTTGGGTCATCATAATGCATCATTAATTACGAGGGATATTTTAAACACAATTTACATAAAGTGTAAATTTTCCTGTTTGTATTAATCCTTACATGCATAAATATGCCAGTTTTTTGTTAGTTCATCCACAAAAAAATGAAGTGTATTATTGTATTTATATTTTGTTGATGAAAGCACGGTTATTCACAGGATGTAATGTTTTATTCTAATTAGCTTATATCTACATGGCATATCATCTCATGGATAAAATAATCTGATATCATAAATATAATTGCACAGCATTACACATCGTTTGTTTTCTAGATAACATGACAATTTATTCATGCAAGTAATTTTAATATTAGGTTTGTGCTGATTATTCTATTCAAGGCAAAAGCCGTACCAAAAAATGAAAAATAGCGTCAAAAAAAAAAATACGTTTTTTTTTTTTTATATATATACAGGCGCGGATCCAAGATATCCGAATTGAATAAATTTCTCGGGCCAATTGTCTGATGACAATAGCGGCTCTATAATGTTTACGCATGGGCCCCGCCCGAAACTTTTATTTTGTGACGTCAAGCTGCGTCGCTATTGGTAAATGCAATTAATATTATCATGAATTGATAATAATCTTCAATTAAAGTAACTTAAATGTTGTATTCACAGTTAATGAACAATGAAACTGAATCGCATACCATTAGGCAATGAAGCATAATTAGCTCATTGTGATGAATTGCTACTTAAAAACAAAGCAATGCTTACAAACAAACTATTGTCATAAATGATTCCTGGTCGTAGAGTACTATTAAAAGTGTTTTATTCATATTTCCAAGGTTCTTTAATTAAGATTAGCCATAAATCCATATTACAAATAATATGCTATTCAGGTCACTGTTCTTATTATGCTAATTATATTATATCTACAAAATAATATCTCATGATTTATGGGATGGCTTCAATAAGTGATTTGCAATGTTGTATAACACACATTCAGGAATTCTAGATTATAAAAAAATTAATGGCATAGGATAATATTCATATCAGCTCATGATGCTATTTACATTTAGGACAAAAGCATACTTGAAAAAAAAAATAGTATATAAATAAATTCCGTTGCAAAATACCCTCAAAAGTTGTTGAATCCATATCTTCTGGGTTCTTGGATTGCGATTAGCAATATTTAATAAAAAAGTGCATGTATGTTAAGTAGGTCATTATTCTAATTATGCCAATAAAAAAAAGTTGCGCAAGGTGCCAAGCTGGCAACAGGGTCTTGTACATACTGGACTATATACATACATACATATTAATTTATATATTATATTATATATATTATATATATATATATATATTATATATATATATAAGGCCCCTATATATATACCGAGTCAAAAAAAACTTTACACCTAGAAAAACGTCAATAAAAAGAAAACCGATTTAAACCCAAATTATTTTACATATTCTGAAACGGTAACTCCTCCCGCATCTTCTGGAACCATTTTTGTGTGGTATGTCTTTACGCTTGGATGAACACGACGCATTGTTTGCGAACATGTCAATTTCGAATTGTGCCAGAATGGGAGTAAATCAAACAACAAAAAACTAGAAAAAGCAACTTCATCCTGATTATTAAAAATGGCAAACTTTTTAACGAAAATGTCTTCCGCTTAAAATTCGTATGATGTTAGTACACATATTGACTACATTTTGTATGGATTGAGATAGATCTGTAGAGTCAGGCATGATTGAGCACACGTCAAAGACAAAATAAGCACTTTTCAAAAGTATTAGGAGGCCATTTTAGGTCTGTCAGTGGCAATTTGCTCTTTAATGTGTACTCATTCGTGCATTACTTCACGAGTCAATCTAATTTTCATACAAAACTAGTCAATATGTGTAACAGCACCCCTGCCAAGCTATTAAGCGGAAGACATTTTCGTTAAAAGTTATGCTATTTTAATTAGGATGAAGTTGCCTTTCTCTAGCTTTTTGTTGTTTTGATGTTACTCCCATTCTGGCACTATAAGGGAGTTTACAGATACAATCTGCGCATGCGCGAGTCTCCGTATCCACTTTCGGGTCAGGCCATATGTACATAAAATGCGGCGACCGTATAGTAACAACACAGGGTCAACCAACCACAAATTCTTATCAGACATAAATCTAGTTGTATATTTCTTTTTGTCGGTTTTTTCCTTCTCGTTTGCCATGTTGATAAATTATGATTGAACATTTTCATTAATTTAATTAACGTTTTCCTCCCAGAAAGTTGCAAAACACGGATCTGTACTTATGCACACGGTCCGAATATCGAGATTTCAAGCCCCGTTAGTTTAGGCGAAACTCAATGCGTTTTGCCGTACCGGAGTTAGTACTTACAATTTCGTTTCAGTTGAGAAAAGAGACTCGAATAAACATGGTATCGAAATAAAGATAGGAATAATTTACACTGGCTTTCTCATCAATAGACAAGTGCGATTCTTCATCATATTTTCACATATGAGCGAAAAAAGCATGAAACCATATGTAAATCAAAAGGTGTCATAGACTTCACACATAAGAATTCCTGATATAGAGGAGACACGTACATATGACCCTGACCTAATGACGTCACAGAGTCCTTCGTAACTGTAAACTCCCTTATTCGAAATTGACATGTTCGCAAAACAATGCGTCGTGTTCATTCAAGCGTAAAGACATACACAACTAAAATGGTACAGAAGTTGCGAGAGGAGTTACTCTTTCGAATTATGTAAATAATTTGGGGTTATATGATGGTTTTCTTTTTATGACATTTTTTCTAGGTGTAAAGTTTTTTTTTATCACTCGGTTATATACAGTGGTGGCCAAAATTATGAACCTACACAAAGTCTATGGATTATCAATGCCCTAGTTCATTTGCCGAAATCAGATTGAAGATATGTTGTGTGCCATGAGTTTCATGACTTTGTAGGATAGGTCTTACTTATATGTTGATACCAAATTCATATAGTTTCGACCATCTGGTATGCGCAGCATTAAAAGTTGCGCTATGCGCTTGGTCTCCCCATGACTTGTGTATTAAACATGTAGTCAAATGCAAAAAAGTAAAATGCAATTACATATGCTGATTGCTCAAAAGTATTTGAGGTAGAAGTATGAAATTAGCAGGCTTATTTATTCTAATATACCTCAAATACATGCTAAATTTCAGAAAATTGGGTCAAATGGGGAGGGTGGATTAAAACCCATCCTTGGGATGAGATGAACTAAAATAACTATGCCCATTGAAGTTTAAGACTATTTTTTTCATTTAATGAAGACACTGGCTTGTAAATGTACATTAAAAAAAAGGAAATTTCATGAGCAACTCAAATATGTTGAAATATTAAAGGTCATTGGAACGGGGGACTTAATAAGGGGCATTAAATAAAATTTTGGGGCTTCAAAAACAATTTAAAATCCCACTTAAGATGTAACTGCTTCACCTTGTGGTGTTATGAATGCCACTTTTGGCATCCCCAGGAAATTTTCTTTCAGATATTTATACTTTTGTAGGGAAAGGCTTAAAATGTTTAACGTTATGACACTTTGATCCTGAAAAGGGCAATATTTTTAGATTTTTCATTTGGTGGTGTGACATAAAAAAGGGCGGCTTGGGGCGAGTTCAACGATGGCTTTGTTATTTAGTTTTAAAGCATAATGATGATATTCGGGACATTCCAACCATTTTTTAGTATTTAATGGTCAACTGAATGAAAATTACTAAAATCAATAAATATGCTTGTGTTCTAATAATTTTGGCCACCATGTATATATATATATATATATATATATATATTATTAATATATATATATAATATATATATATATGCAGCAATGAAATACCCACATGAACAACAACCGGTTTGGGCCCCGGGTTGACCAACCCGCGGTAGACAAGGAAACTTAGTCATTTTTCGCATGTTATAAGTATCATTACACAGTAGCATGATTATTTCAATAGGGTGCTAGTTTTCCATCGTAATTCCATAAGCATTTGTAGTCATTGCTTCATGATATCAATTTCATCAACTACAAAAGCTGTACAAGCTGTCAAGCAAATGTAGTTTAAATGATTTCAGTTGCTTTGAATGTCGAATTCAATGTTTGATTGCTATTCTCTTGTTGGTCAATAAATAATGAAAATAACATAAGGGAGGATTTTGGTTATTGGAACAGCGAAAGTTGGTATAGCCTTTATCAAAGGCGATAACTTTAAGTAATATGCGTCTACCCTGGGTTGACAAATGGCCCCATAGACAACTCTGGGTGGACAACAAACTAAATCTAACGTTAGATGTGATATTGACAGTTGGCATTGTTGTCTACCTGGGTTGACCAATGCATCAATAGACCCTGGTTGACAACAAACGAAAATCTAGAAGATGCTGTGATATTGCAGTTGGCATTGGTGTCTACCCTGGGTTGACCAAATGGCATCATAGACAACCTGGGTTGACAACAAACTAATAAATTCGTATGTTAGATGTGATATTGAGTTGGCATTGTTGTCTACCCTGGGTTGACCAAAATTAATGGCATCATAGACACCCTGGGTGAAACAACTAAAATCTAACGTTAGATGTGATATGACAGTTGGCATTGTTGTCTACCCTCGGTTGACAAATGGCATCATAGACAACACTGGGTTGCAACAAAACGAAAATCTAGAAGATGATTGTGATATTTGACAGTTGGCATCTGGTGTCTATACCCTGGTTGACCAAATGGCATCATGAGACACATGGTTTAACAACAAACTAAAATCGTCATCCTAGAGGTATGTGTGCCATTTTTAGTTTCACGTAAGTTAAAGACTAACTTGCATGGTCCCTGTTCAGGCTGTAACGGTAGATTCAGTCGATGGCTGCTTAAAAAAAAATCCAGTTCTGGAAACTAAAGTTAGATGCAGCTACACAGCGCAGTACACGCGTGACGGCCACATTCTGCCAAACACTCAGTCAGCGAGCTCGCAAGCTCAGCTAGCTAGCTAGAACTACGGTACCGTACACTAGCAAAGACCTGCTTAGCACTATCGCCGGTAGCCCGAGCATGCAACCACATCTAGCTCCTTGCTGGAATCAGTCTACAATGTACGTATAAATAAGCGCACAATTCCAATCGCTACTCTAGGCGCACTGTAAAAAAATTGCTGTAGCTTTTTACTGTAAATTACTGGCAACTCTGCTGACAGAAAATAACAGCATTTTGACGGTAGTTTCCTGTATTTGTGGGAATTAACAGTAATTTACCATTGAGTAGCTACTTTAAGAGAACATTAGTAAATTACTGTGCAGCAGAGTTGCCAGTAATTAACTGTAAAACACTACAGTAATTTTTACAGTGCGCCTTTGAATAAGGCTATATCGTTTACGATACCTTTTTCGGCTGTTCTAATAACCGAAATTGCCCCCTAATGCTATGTTCGTATTATATCGACCATGAAGCGAAGAGCAATCGAACATTGAATTAGACATTCAAAGCAACTGAAAAATTCATTTCAACTAAAGTTCTTGTCATCTTGTACAGCCACATCAAATAATAGATCTATGCAGTTGATGAAATGTTTATCATGAAGGTGATGACTACCAAATGCTTTTGGAGATTAGATGGAAAACTAGCATGCCCTATTGTAATGCTATGCTTGTGTAATGCTACTGTATAATATACATGAGAAAATGACTAAGTTCCCTAGTCTACCCAGGGTTGATCACCCCGGGGGTGCCCAACCCGGGTGTCTGTCATGTGGGTATTTCCATTGCTGATATTTAATATATATATATACACGATGGGGGTACGACTGGCAGACGTTTCCGCCGCGACACTTGCGGTGATTTTTTTTTTTTTTTTTTTTTGCCTGGGGGGGGGGGGGGAGGGAGGGGCTAAAATTGTTGAATTAGACACTTTATAAAATTGTTGGGCTGAAGGGGACTTGCCATGAAATATTTTTCCCCAGAAAATCTTATTATTTCCTTTGGGCGACTTGAACAAGAGACCACTTATTTTGTCAAACCCCACACTCTCTTATCTTCTGTCATGTCTGTGAGTTAACCATATCCGTTTTCCTAATTCAATTACAGCAACAGGGAAAATCGAATTCAATATAATCGACCTGATCATTTTGAATGTGAGTCAGTGTACACATCATATACATGTACTAATGACCAACATAGCTAGCTTAAAATTCCCTAACTACGTGTACTATTCTACTTCGTGACACAGTTTCATTGTGAGGGTGTGGATCTCTCGTTTATGCTCGTGGTTATCTCTTCATTATTCAATATGAAAAGAAATGACAATGGAAAAAAAATGCTTTAGTGATTTTAATGTTCTCAATGACACAATGCAGTTGTGCTTTAAAAGAAATAGAAATTACTTACATTGACGTTTTGCACTTGGAGAACGATATTCGTCCTTCATATCAAGAAGAAGAAGTTCGCGAAGCAGATTAACATTTCGTCCGTCCGTTTCTCTCATTCTAAATTCGAAAAAAAAAGAAGAAAAAATCTAAATTTTCTCTTCACAAAGGTTGTATTTAGTTCAAAGAATAAACCCATTTTCATTTTAAATTCATTTTGCTTTACTTTCTGACTTCGTTTTGTTTTTGCTTTTATTTTTTTATATATGGTTTTCCCGGTCAAGTTTAAACTATCTTCGATCAATTTGACTTACTTTAAGCACTTCGTCCGAAATGTGATCGCGATTACAAATCTGCAATCAAATTCGTTTATGAGTAGCCAAATCAAACACCGTTCAATCGTATTGCAAATTGCTCCGATGAATTTGATTTTGTGAGCTGTCGTATTCATGAATGGTCGCTATAATGAATTTATAAAATTCATCTTCGTATGAAAATAGATTTACTCGTCAAGTAATGCACGAATGAGTACACATCAAAGAGTAAATTTCATGACAGACCTAAAAAGGCTCCTATACTTTTGAAAAGATATATTTTGTCTTTGACGAGTGCTCACTCATGACTGACTCTACAGATTTATCTCATTTTCATGCAAATGTAGTCAATATGTGTAAAACCCCTGCCAATTTATTAAGCGAAGAAATTTTTCGTTAAAAAGTTATGATATTTATTCATGATGGAATTGCTTTTTTGTCAGTTTTGTTGTTTCAATTTCATCCCCACCCTGGCACAATTCGAAATTTGCATGTTCGAAAACAATGCGCTGTTAATCCAAGCGTAAAGACATACCACACAAAATGGTACAGAAGATGCGAGAGGAGTTACTCTTTCAGAGAATGTAAAATAATTTAGGGTTTATAAATTGGTTTTCTTTTTTATGACATTTTCTAGGTGTAAGTTTTTTTTTACTCACTCGGTATAATTAATTTTTTTTTTTCAAATCTCCTGGTTAAAACATTATTGATATCTGAATTGGGGAAACTTTTTTTTTGTGTTTAGATTCAATATGCAAAGATGGTCATAAAGACAGATACAAACAGTTCTTCCCAGAATATCCTTTTTTACTTTCGCCTTTGTAATGCCATTATCCCAGTTATCAACAAGTTCTGAATGATCTCGGACCCCCCCCCCCCAACTCATGCGCAAACACGCACACCCACATACACCCACACACTATCTCTCTCTCTTCTTTCTCTCTCTCTCTTCAACATACACGACGCGCGGCGCACCACAATAAAACACACATTCTAGTGGTTAAAAACAAAATCACCCCATCATGACATAAAAAGATAATTTTCCCCTTTTCTGTCTCTTTGGGGCCTTTTCTTAATGTGGGGACGAAAGCACCCACATTGTGAAAGTATTTGTAAACAGTTTATATCGGCGCTCTAACTATCATTAGAAATAATAATATATCAACGAAATGAATGTTTTTGTTTCTTTTCTTGTTTTTTTTTTTTAAATCGAAACGTAGTTATCTAAACAAACGCAACCTCTGATTGCACATACTATGATATATTGTCTTGAAAAGCAAGTATTAACTTACAATAGGAGATGAGACAACCAGCCCCACACGACCGTCAAAAAAACAAGCAAAACAATTGCCTTCATCTTTTGTCAAATCTTGAATGTTTCAAAAAAGAAAAATCTGGCATGAAGTTCCACAAACTCTTCAACAGATAACCGGACAGTTTGAATGCAATTGACGAACTGATCATGTTTAGCGTGGGATTGTTGTTGCACCATGGATGTTGACTTCGCGACACAAAGGATATCAAGGGCCCATTAATTTACAAAAGATATGCAGGGGCGTTTTGTCAAAGGAGGTACATGATATTGCAATACAAAGGAGAATAGGTTGATCAAGGGGCTAATTATTTACACATCGTAGCAGGGGCGTTTTAACAAAAGAGAGGGGTGAATCCAAGAAACAATAGGCCTATGCAATATTTTCATCGCAACAAAATTTTTTGTCGAACTTTCTCTAAGTTCCATACTTCCAAACTACTAGCCTCAGCAAAGGCTGACTTCCAACAATAGAAATTCCTTAGTGTATTGGGCTTCACATGTCGTGTCATCTAATATAAGGGAGTTTTAGAAACGTGTCTAAGCTTCAAAAATTGAAGCTTTTTAATGCTTATCTTAAAAGCATTTCATTTCTCCCTTCCCTCTCTAACCTAACCCATCTACCTTTCACTCCTTCTGCGCTTTTACTCTCTATTTCCAATCTTTCTTTTGTTCTATTTACCTCTGTCAATTTACTTCCTTTTTTTTTTTTTTTTTTTGAATCATCTTTGCACTTCATGTTAACTCACGAAATTATCAAATTGAATTGAATTGAATAGTTGTACTTTTCATCAGTTAATGCAGTAGCAAAAGTACATTATTTTTCTGAGGATATTTTTTGATTTCCTGTCAAATTATTATAAACCAGCACAGTAGCTCGTGAGACAGCAAGAACATTTGGGGGAATTTAGGGTTGCGTTTCTGGGCGCAAAAGTTTTGGATTGACTTGTTCTGCCGTTATGAGAATACTTTTTTAATACGCACAAAAGTAATGTCAGACTTATTTTCATACACGTTCAGTCAAGCCTGATTCTCATTCTTTTTATCATTATTTGATCATCATTTCGTCTCCTGCGTCTTTAGAACAAGATCGATGATGTGAATCAACAATGAAGCCATCGGGCTCTCATTGTGGTTCAGCGAAATTTTAATTTCATTATTTCGTTTCAAGTAGCATTTTTTTCCTTTTCAAAATACATAATACAAATAATAATGTTTAACCATGTGAAATGAAGGGAGAATCTCTAAAAGCACGAGGCTTGAGTCGGAGGTGCTATAACAGTACATTTTACACAAATATAATTTCAAACAATATTAGGCCTACAATATAACAATAAGAGAAATTAATGGAAAAAACGAAATATTAGGGGATTTTGAGCATCCCACGGGTACCGATGTTTTTTTTTTTTACTGGCCCCCAGATTAATTGTTTTCATGTTTTCGATCTCCCGGCGTACAGTGTGCCAGGCGGTAGTAAAAACTATGTTTGGTGATCAAAACAATTCGGGTTTTTTTTTTTTATTCTGAACAAATAAACACTCCTGAATATCTCCATGTAATATTTCATCTTGAAAATGCTTTTAGTTGGTTATTTTCTTCGAAGTACGGTAATTGTCTACTTTGGGGAAATCTAGTGTAAATGACGCTTTGTAGTTTTTTGAAGATTTTAGCCCCCCCCCAACAAAAAACAAATATATAATAATAATAATAATAACTAGAGCTTATAATTGTAATGCGTACAATTATCGGTGGTATGTACTGATATGTATGTGTAATGCAAAAAGTATGCAGCAATTGGCTACAGGAGAGAGAGAACAAAAATGAAACGGAAAAGAGAGTGAAATAAACTTTTTGAAAAAGAAAAAATGAATTGTGTAATTGATGAATTTTACATTTAATTACCTTTCAAATTCGACTTTTTGGAGAACTGTCTCAGCCTTAACATGAAAAGATTTGGGAGAAAATCACCAATATTTATCCTGGTAATAACTAATTTGGATTGAAATTTGGATTTTAAAAAAAAATGAAATTTTGGGTTTGCATGAGAATATGCCGATGTTTTATTCTTTAGACCCACATTTTATAAATGGATTTATAGATATATTGATGTTTGAGGGACATGGTCGTTTCTAGACTTCTCAGGGATATCGCGATCGGCTATAACCCAAGACCGCAGGTCGCGGTTTATGGCAGATTCGAGATTCCCGAGAGCAGTTTAGAACGACCATGTCGAAAATAAAAGCAGTCAATATATATTTTATATGCCGAATCTAAAAACAACAAATGGGTCTAATTTTGACCTAGAACTAAGTCTAAGTGAAGTCATAGATTTAGATTCTAAAATAGGCCTAACGTTAGATCTAGACTAGCCTAGAGTCATGAAAGTTAAGTCAGTTCGAGCTCTGGCTCTGCAGGACAATGCATGCTCACCACATGCACAGGCAACACATTTGCATTCTACTTACACTAACTGCAAAATGCGAGGAACCACCCTCCAGATTAACCTCTAAATCGCTTGTTTAGATCAACATCGTCATCGGAATTCAGGCTTAACGCTCAACTAGAAATCTGGGATCCGTTCTAGCGCGAGAAAGAATTTGTCTACGCTGCGCGCACGGCGCGTTGACGCGCACAAGCAGCGGAGTTGTCTAAAATTATCGACCAAATCGCGCCGCAAATTATGGTATCTGAAATAAAGCGCATGCGCAGCAGCTTGCACGTAAACAAATGGGGATGCACTATGCATGGGCAAAAGTACTGTAAAATGTTCTATTGCACGTAAAACGGGAAAAATGTCTATGGCGGCATAGGTCAGATTGAGCTGCACTGTCACCAATCAGAAGACAGGATTATTAAGATTCTTAAATGAGGTATATAATATCAACTATATCATAAACTTTCAGAACATGTGAAAAATGAATAGGGTTTCGACCTTTGGACGAGCTTTGGAGATTCTAAAGACGTATGTTTGTTATGTTTTTACGTTAATTGCCCATTGACGCCGCACGCGGCGAAATTGAAGTTTGATGAGCGCGTGCGTCTGTGTGATCGGCTGGAACGATTTAAATATATAGAAATCCTGAAGAGAAGTCTAATTGCAATCAAGAAAAAACCCGGGAATTTTACGCGCGGAAATTTTCAAAATTCTTGAACATCGCTGAAATACTTTTATAAATATCGGTGATTTTGAGCATTTTTAGATTTTGACACACGGATTTGAAAATTTTAACCTGTTACAAGCATTTATCAAATAGGCTGTTCGAATTATTTTTGTTGGAAAATGACGCCCTTCAATTTGAGACTAACCACGATTCATTTGAACAACAATTTGAGCAACGATTAGGTCGGCATTAAAACAAAAAAAAAAAAAGAGGCATTTTGAATTGATGGTGTATCCACTCTGAAAAGATAATTGGGGGTTGCGTTGATCCTGAAGAATTTTAGGATTTGTGTAGGCATGTTTGGCCAAAATGGCATATTTTGACAAATTGAAAAATTCGCGTGCGCGTAGTTCCAACTTGAACAGACGATCATTTCGTTATAAATAGTTAAACATAGGTTTATGGTGTCAAATTGTTGTGAATATTATCAATTACTTTAAGAGAAAAAATCGATGATCTGATACTGATTCTTCGCCTACGCGCATTAATGCGCGCAAAATCGTGCACGCGCATTTTTCTTGAAATGCTAAAATGACTGAAACGTATTTTAAATGGGTCAAAGGGGATTTGAACATTTTTATTTTTTTGCGCGCGCGTAATACCTTAATGCGCGTCACTTACGCGCGCGCATAATTCTAAAGAATGCGCTTCATTTGAATTTATGTGTACTAATATGATTGATCATGATGTTGTTAGTTACGAAGTTATGATTGATAATGTGATTTTACAAATGGCGTCTACATGACGTCACATTATGCAATGAGTAGAAAAGATTTCAGTGCTCAGATTTCATGATGATCTATCATTGCTGAAAGTTTGAAATACTTTAATGCATTATATTTTGAGTTTCGTGTCTACAAGATTTGTACACGAAAAAAAAAAAAAAAAAAGAAGATTGACAATAAAAAGAGGTGATACGTAATACGTACATACGTACAATACCTAATAATAATGTTCAATCACTTCAAATTAATTTGCATGTTTAGAAATACCTATTCTACGCATCCTCAAAATTAAAAAGAAAATCTTGCTCCTTTCGCATTAAATTATTACGAAAGAACAACGGATAAATATCGAGAGGATGAATTACTATACATTTCATGAATTTCCGTCGATGCCAGCGGAAAAATATACGAATGGCCTTTGTTAACGTGTGTTCCAAAAAAGAGGTGATCGAATTCCTAGGTCTTGTTATACAGTGTGTTCCTAAAAAAAAAGGTAATCGAAGTTCAAAGGTCAGTCATTTCAAAAGTATATGGTTTATTTATGTGCTTTGTTTACTAAAATACTAAGTAAATCATCAGCTTTAATTTGAGACATTGCTTACGTCCAAACTGTAATGAGTCACAGAGTTAGGGTCCTTTGAAGGTAATAGGTACAAAACCCATTTTTTCCAAGTTTTTCGTTTTTAGGGTATGAAACCAATTTTTTATAATTTTTTTGTTTCATAGTTTTGGGGGGTTTTGTCACACAAAGTTTCAATGAAATGTAATTTCATTTGTCAAAGGTAAATATTTCCCCATTGACTCGTGTGTTAATTTTAGATTTCGAAACGTTAATAGAGAAAAGGGTGAAAATTGGGCTAACTAATGTCTAGTAATAATTTAAAGACAAATTACTCATCTTCTCACTGTTAGTCTCAAAACATAGGCATAGCCAGCCCAATTTTTCATTATTCAAGAAAATATAGCGCCCTCTCGTGGACACTGTTGAATAGGAAGTTGGAGGCAGTAAATTGGCTTCTACATTCACCGTCGTCATATAGTTCCAAAACAACTGCCTAGATCTTTCCCATTTGTGCAAAGAGTGTCCAAGTCTTGCTTTCCTGGGAATCGGTGTCAAAAAATCAAACAAATTAATACATTTTCGTCAATCTGGCGTTTGAAATTAGTTATTTTGTCTTTGGGTTGGCTCGCACTCACATTTTTGGTGTCTTCGAAGTAATAAGGCCTGTGTAACCCTATCTCAATGGCAATGAGAGGGGTTCGCAATTATGAGTCTCTTGAGTCGTGGAGACATCGTGGTGACATCTCCTGAGACTTCAGGGCG